>NCKU01003365.1:0-15349 GCA_003675995.1 Dinothrombium tinctorium | reverse complement strand
AAAAAAACAAAAAATTTCGCCATAGACGTAATGTTAAAGTTTGCACTCGAATAACTTGCTTCACGCGCAAAATTCGCACCGATGATGGGGGTAATTCTTAATAAACTGATGAAGTTCTATCTGCATACCAAGTTTCATTGAAATCGGGAACGGGCACAAAAAATAGATTCCTAGTTAAGAAAAATTAAAAAATTAAAAAGAAAAGCAAAGTGATGGCAAAGAAGTTGCCTCTGCTTCTCCATTCAAAATTAGTTTATTTGAAATTGTCTAGAAAAGATAAGCATTTTTTGGCCAGCGCTGTGATTGAAAAACCCCATTTTGAATGGCAGAGACAATAAATTAATTTGTGCGAAGCTGTATGATTCTTATTGTATATCAATTAAAAATATATTTTGCTTTCCAAAAAGCCTCTTCGCTTTATAATTTTTAAAGATATATGAAAGTTATTAATCGATAAAATGAATGACTTGCGAAAAATGAAAATAAAGCTAGCTTAGGATAGCTTAAGGTAGAGAGTGTAATTATTTACATTACTTTATGCTTATTCAAATGTTTTTAATTGTTTTGAATTACTTAAATTCGTGACAAGTATCAATTTTATAAACTTGAACTTTGTTTATGTTTACATTATTCACGCAACTATTGTGTAGTGAAAAAGACTGTAGATGAATATCAAGTGTGAGAAATTGGCTAATTCATTCCATTTGGCGCAGATTATAGTGAGCAAAGCTTGCTGTGTATTCGAAAGATAATCAATTATGGCAGATAACCTGATTAACCCATGAACTTGATTTTCACTTTTCTGTTAGTGTCAAAATTAAAGTTGAATTTTTGTTTGAGTCTAGGTTTAGAAGTTACGTTTGAAGCAATCCTTTAATTTAAAAAAGCATTAACATCAATTATTGCAGGGAGTAATGCACAATTAGAGAAAGGTTCATTGTCTTAATGCGTTTAAGGCCACTGAATCAACTAATTATTTACTTTGAGTTAATATAATTATAACTATAATCTTTAATATTTTTTCTGAATTTAGATCTCTGCCTCTTTTGGGGTTAATGTTTTAAAAAAAGTACTAAAATTGAGTCCTGGATAAGTATTATAAATGAATTTGCAATTTCAAATGTCAACGATATCTCACATATTTAAAGCATTTTTGAAAGAATTCCAAGACAAGCAGGTTTATTAATCATTGTATAATCGATTTTTAATCACGAAACTTAATTTTAAACCAACACAGAAATCGCTCTGAATTTACTGAGGCGTTTTTACTTTTTCAGTTTTTTGCAGTGAGATTTATTTCGATTATTTGAAACTTATGAAATGGCATCAATCAATTCAAATATAAAAATAGAATTTTTCACAATTTTATGATTTAATATAGTTTTTAGGTTTAAAATTTTTCCTACTTCAAATTAAATTATGCTTTTAAAAAGCTAGTTGGATAAAAGATTGATGCAATGACTTGTATCAAATTAGCAAGTTAAAAAGAATTGAGCGTTTAGATTAATAATTAGAGATTTGAATTTTGGTGCTGAAAAGTACCCAAATGTTGTGATTAGTGCTAAAAAATAGTGAAATTTGGTGCAAAATTTAGTGCAAAAATTCATAACAAAAATTAAAAAAACAAAAACAAAAATTAGTGATTATTTAAGAAAGTATTAAATCAGATAATAAGATATCCTAAGATAAGCTGAATCTCCATTTAAAAACAAATCTGTAAGTTCAAGAATATAAAATGACTTAACTGTAGTAACAGAGACCTAAAGATAGAAGTTAAAATTAATTTTAATTTTTAATTATTTTAATATTTGCATTTCTTCGAGATGAAGATTCATATGAATGCGATAAATTTTTATTTCAAAAAGTCATTATTTAATTTTACTTTCAACTTTTCAATTATTCAAAATGTTAAGACAATTTTACATTGAACATCATGAAATGGACATTAAAAATAGCATATTGGTATGTTCACAGCAAATTTATAAATAAGTAAGAAAAATGTATGAATGAGCCTAATTTTTCTGCAAAATTTGTAGCCAAAACTTTATTTACTCTTGTAAATATTTAAATATTTGATAAAAAACTTAAATTACCGACTAAAAGTTATTTTAGTGGACTTGAAATTTATTTATTTAAAAAGTTAAAGTCAAATAAAATAAGAATTAAATTAAATAATAAGAAAAGTGTTTGGGAAATTGAAGCGTGTCCTCTGGCTTGCAAGGTAACTAAATTGCTGAAAAACTTTTCATCACTCAAGTTTGCATCGCCGTCATCTCAAATAAAAAACTTTCTGAAATATTTGATCATTCAATTTATAAATGAATACGCGGTTCATAAGCTTAACATTATTTTAATATGAATTCTTAAGAATTTACCACCTATTTGAGCTCATTTGGTGCAAATTTTGTGATTTTAGTGATTTAGTGCTACTTTGTCAAATTTGGTGATTTTTGTTTCAGATACTTAAAGAATAAACATTTATTACGTCATATATATGCTACATGAATTCATAAAGCTTTTTTTACAAAAATAAAAATTTTGGTGCAGCACCAAGTTCATATCCCTATAAATCATTAATAATAATTATAATAATAATAATAATACTTTATTATAATAATTATAAATCTAAAAACAAATTTTTGAATAAATTCATAAATTTAGTGGTTCAAAATGTGATAAAGACAGTAAAAAATGTAAAACTCAAACAGTTTCATTATGCGAGTTTGAACATTCTGAATGGTTATGGCTTCTCTAAACCAAAATAAAATAGCTATTATAATGTTATAACAACGAAAAATAGCGGTCAACAGCTTTCATTCATGTTGACCAATCTTTTATTCGTTTCTCGCTGTGAAAAATCTGTAAAATTCTGAGATATTAGAACACTGGCCACATTAATATTTTATCTTATCTACTGAAAATCCAGTTTTAAATGGAAAAGATAGCATATTAATGTGGCCAAGAGTGTACTTTGAAAACTGAATATTCGTTGATTGATGTATCAATGTTTGCAAGTAAATAAATCGGCATCGTTATTTGATTTAATTCCTGTTATATATTTATGCATAACGTTTCCAAACAAATTCAAATGCAAAAGATGCACTGTGGTCACATTAGTTTGCTTTCTTTCCCATTTAAAACTGGATTTTCAATTGATAAGATACCAATGTGGCCACCACTGAATGTAAGAGTGGAGACTCGAAGGTATGCGATGATTTCATTTTTCACGAAAGATAAAAAATTTAAACTCTTACTACTACTTGTATTTTCAAACAGTTTCATCCAAAATTAATTGCCTCTCTTATTAGCAAAAACACATTGAAAAAGCTGTTTTAAAGGCAAATGTAGCCAATTAATTTGAATGATGTTGTATCTGAAATTTGAAAATTCCTACATAACGTTTTGCCGGTTTTTTCATAACTTTTTTAATACCTTTTCCATTTTTAAAAATATTTTATACATAACCTGTGTGACGATACAAATCAGTAAATAAACTTACGAGCAAAAATGTCGTAAAAGCAAAAATTCTTGTGCAAAGAGTGCTTAGATCAATACAAGCTTTATTTCAACTTTAAAATCTTATTTTTGAAAAAACTTATTCTGTTAAGCTTGAATGTTATTCATTTCAAATTTTGCATTGCAAATATTCAAATATTTAACGATGTGAGCTGCTCTTAAATATATACTTTAAGGATGCACTAAGGATCACGCTAAAAAACTGACAGACTGCATAATTTACTTGTGTGATTTAAGAATGATTTATTCTTGTTAGAGATGACTTGAAGATAAAAATTTTTTAGTATTATACTACTTAAATCGAAAATCAAAACGTAATTGCATATATGCGAAAATGTAAATAAAATTTTAAAAAATCAAAATACAAAATCGGGTTTGAGAGCACTGCGGCAGCAAAGAAAATTATGATAAACTTGATGAATTGAATTGAACAAAGATTAATTAGAAGAAAACTTCATTAATTTTTATTGACTACTTTTTACATTGATTCTAAAATTTGGTAGATCGTCTTGTGTTGCACAACTTCTATATTTGCATTCATTAGTTATTTGTAAATAAACAATAATTTTTGAACGAATTGCCTATTTGACTGCTAATCTTCGCTTAAAGCTATTATTGCTTAAATTCATTTTTAAACCTAAACTTGCCAAACAGCGCTAACGCCCAAATGGACAACAACGTAACACCGGTTTATTTGGCCGCTCAAGAGGGACACATAGAGGTATTGAAATATTTAGTGCTGATGGCTGGAGGCTCTTTGCATTTAAAAGCAAAAGATGGAATGGCACCTATACATGCTGCTGCACAAATGGGCGCTCTTAAATGCGTCAAGTGGATGGTATACAAATACATGATGAAGTTTCATCACTTTAATCTTAATTAATAATATTTAAGGTCGAAGACCAAGGAATAGATCCGAATTTAAAAGATAATGATTATGCAACTCCAGTGCATTTTGCCGCGAGCCGTGGACATGTTGAGACTCTAAAGTGGCTTCTGAAACATGGAGGTAAAATAACGATGGACAAGTATGGCAAGAGTCCTTTGAACGATGCGGCCGAAAACGAACATATGGAGGTCAGTCATGTAAATTTTTTCACTTGTTTCATTTAAAACGTTTTCTCACAGTGTTTAGCGTTGTTGATAGCTCATACAACAGATCCACGTTATCAAGCAGAGAGCTGTGTGGTGATTCCTAAGAATTCGATTTCGCAAAAGCCGCTAAAGCCTTTTTGTCAAAAATCGTCCAACAATCGATGTGTAAGAATTTTACTTAAAAATTATTCTACAAAAAAGTTGTTTGCAGGACGATCTATCGTGCAGTTGCTCATATTCACCTTCCCTTAAAGATACATCAAATAGTTGGTCAAGTGATGAATATCCTACCGAAGGACTGAACTCGACGTTTATTAACCAAAGCATTGGTAGATGCTCGCGGCTCACAGAACCATTTGACTCCTTAGATTGTTGTTGGAATTCTAATTACCAATCAGCAGAGCGGAAGACAACTCCATGCGGCTTTTATGTACCTGGCGTTTGTGACGAAACAAATGGAAGCAAACGAAGTCGAAAACATAAGAGGTTAACGAGCAGTGAAAGCAGTGAAATGACAGAAGATAGCGGCCAGGATTCAATTTCGAAAAGTTCGCTGTCAGACAAAGAACCGTTTTATTTACACGAGCCGAATATGACTTCCAATGACAGAGTCAAAAAATTATTTTTAAAAAACAAAGTCAAAAATAACAAAGCGAAGAGACACGATGAGTGTAATTTCGAATCTTCATCAAATACTCATTTAGGTAATTGTAATTGTTTCCATTATTGCTTTTGCTTTGAGATCATTATCCTCTTCAGTTAAAGCAGATGTTCATCACACGTCTGATGACGCGATGAGTTTGTCTGAATCAAGTGATAATGTACCGGATTCGGAGTCAGATACAACCTGTAAAACCGAAAATCTCGTCAGTAAACCAGAAACAGTAAATATCAGTTCCACTGAAGAAGTTTGCAGCACCAGCACTGACGAAGGAATATATCAGGAAGTTGAAGAGGAATTGATAATTAAAAACGATTACCAAACTATTGATTCTGAAAAAATCAGTGAGTCTGATACTGTAAAAGAAGTTAAACAATCTTCAGAGATATCACAAAATGAAAATCTGTCAACATCAAACGACGAAGTAGAGCCAAGTCAGACGCAACTTCCTCCTCCTCCACCTCCGCCGCCGCCTCCACCACTAAACTTTGTGGACCTGCTTTGCGAAAACAAAAAACCTCATGAAACCAATGGTGAAGAAAGTCAAATGAAGATGATTGAAGACGATCAAAGTTCGACAGCTTCATCGAGGACAGAAGTTCGATCAACGAAGAAATGTAAAACACTTGGCGGCTCGCATATTCATCCCGCATTTATTCCTCCTCAATTTTCATCACCGCCAGAATCAGACACAAATATCAAGCCATCAGAATACTTGAAACGAGTTGCAAACAGAACAGCGTCCGCATTCCCTGTTCCAAAGTACGGGTTCGCGAAGGAAAACATTTACTTCGAAAAAATGAAAATGCAAAGAAGTAACTCAGAAAACCATTTGCTAGTTATTCAAAACCAATATGAACAAATAAATGGCTCTGAAGCAGAGGAAAATCATTATGAAATTTGCGGTGAAAGTCAACAGTTGGTTTCAGACAATGAAGAGATGCAAAAGAAAGAGAGCCAAGCTTTAACCAAATGTTTGTCTACTCCATTGCCATCTTCCACGAACTTATTTCCAAATTCAAATTTTAATGTAACCGAAGAACAATTAAAAACAGTTCATTTGAAAAGAACAGAAAAACAAGGTGAGGCTGGTTTACTGAGCAAATGATTTTAAAATTAATTTAACCAGAAAAAGCTGGGTCTTGCCAACAAAATGACCTTATTGCAGAATTGAAACAGTCGAAAGATTTGGATGGAATAAAAAAACTTAAGGAACAATCAAAGTCAAAAGAGGAGGTAAGTTTCTATCGTTTAGAAATAAGACAAGAGAGTTTTACACTAAACAGGCGGTCCATAATTTCTTCATTTCATTTTCACAAACTTGTTTAAACGCTGCTTTCGGCTGATGTGATGAAGTGAGCGAAGTAATTAAACGCTTAGAGATAATTAAGTAATTAAAAATTGAATTAATGTTGTTTATTAGAGAGCGAACAAGATATGATTCATTTATGATACTTCAAGGAGTGAGATTTATTTTTATTTTTATACACTCAAGGAAAGAGAAAAGTTTACATTGTTAGGTAAAAGAAATGGTTAAAAAATGTTCTTTTACCCAACAATGTAAACTTTTCTCTTTCCTTGAGTGTACACTAAAGACCGAAACGGAAAGGTAAACCCGAACCCCGAAAGTCCCGAGAGGTTCGGAAAAAGTGGTTGTCCGCTTTATTCCGGTATGCCTAAAATAAAGTAAAATAACATAAAATACAAAATGTATTTTAAATTCATCATTTTGATCAAGATTTTAAATTTCAAAGTAAAACTTTTCACGATCATTTTTGATTTGAATGCGTTTCATCACAGTCATAAAGCTTTCATTGTTTAGAGCTTTTAATATTTAACATTCATGTTCGTATGCCATAAACCATTGTTAATTTAGTCAAAAAAAAATCAATGATTTTCCTATGAAGCGTTTTCTATCTAAATTTAATCTCTACTCACGCTAAAATAAATAAATTTTCTACATAAATGAATAACATTCAAAAACACAAAAAGAAGATCTTTGTTTTTGTCATTTTAGGTTTTTATTTTGTATCACTTACTTTTTGAACGCTTTGTAGACACCAAATAATCTGTAATCTTAATTCAAAATCGTTTTGTTTTATAAGGTACACTCTGTAAAGTGTAACTTTTTACCTTCCTCCTTCCTAATAGTTCCAAACAAAATGAACTTTAATTTTAAATTGCTCGGGTTTTTGCTTTAAACGCTATTTTTGCTCTATTTCTAAACAATAAAACGATTTAATTTGGCATGCTTTTCGCACACTTTGCAAGCAAATGTTTAAAAAGCTGCACCTCTTAACGATATTCTCAATGCATTTATGCAATAGTTTCCTTTATAACTGTTGATTTAAATAAGTTTGATTTAACGCTCGATCTTTCTTTCATCTTCCAATCGCCATTTGAAAAGCGAGAATTATTTGGGAAGCCAACAATAATTTATCGGTTAAAAATATACTTTGAAAAATAATTAATTGATATATACAATGAAAAATGATAAAACCAATAGGTGAAAGATAAGATGGCTGAGATAGCACAACAATTCACCCCCGAAAGATTTTTGGATGAGATACCAGAAAAGGACGCATTCGGAGCAATAATACCGAAGTGGAAGCGTTTAATGCTGGCGAAGAAAGCTGCAGAAAAGGCAAAAAAAGAAGCAGAACAAAAACTTCTCAAAGAACAGGAATCGAAAAGAATAAATTCAATACCGGAATGGAAACGAAACCTTCTTCACAAAAAAGATGAATCTCAGACATCAAATGGGAAAAGGTTATCTGTTTACTGGGATTAACTTTTAATCGTTTTTCTTTTAGGAGTAACATGATTTATGTCTCGGAAAATAGCGTGAAAGAAGAGGGCAAAAAAGAGATGAGATCCGAAAATGAGAAGAGTGATGCGGCGAGTGGCGAAGCAAAGACGAGCGATACAAATAATCCATGGGTTTTCCAGTTACGCAAGACTAATAGCGTTTATTGGTGATCGCAAGACGAGTGTAATTACTTTTGAATCGCTACACTTAATTAAGCAAAATAATTTTTGAAAATGTTATTCACTGTTTTACGTATTGATGGGAATAATACGATGTATTTGTAACTGATGAGACTAATTAAAATAATAAGGCTTTTTAGCTGTGATTCCGTATTCTGAGAGTGCGGGTGTCAAATCCTCGAGCGTCAGCGTGTACCGCTTATCCTTCGACGTTTTCTTCGTCTGTCCCGCGCCCCGCATTTTGCAGTGTTGCAATGCATCGTTCACAATGTCCGATATGAACTTCTGAGCGGCCAAAGATATGAGGCGCACGCTTCGATTTAAATTTTAAACTCAGTTCGCATACGGCGACTTACATTCGATTGTCTGATGTCTCGAATCCCGACGAGTTGAGGAAATGAACGGTCACTGCATCCGGAATCTGAAACGAAGAGAGGTGAGAAGCAACGAGTCGAATGAGACTCACTGTTGGAGTGTAATCCTCGAGTTGTAGAATAAAGTCAGCCAAAGACTGTGCCGGCGTCGGTTTGCTCTCAGCGCTCGCGGCGCCTTCCCTGTTCACGTGGCCTCCGCTATCGGCATCGCTCTTCGAATCGGTGTCAGCGTTGCCGTCGACAATGGACTCATTTTCGGCTACAAAGTGAGAGGTGAGCGAAGAAACGAGCGGAGAGAGACACGACACTCACCCGTTACCTCCATTTTGACGCGACGATTGCGCGGTGGCGGCGAGGCGTGCGCAGGACGCACGCAGCGCGCGGGCGCAGTGAGAGCGAGCGATGAGTCGCAAAAATGTCGCGAACTCGAGTTTGAGTCCGATTCCACTGAAAGAGGCGATAAGCGACGGCTGTCCGCCCCCTCACTTGAATCTCAGGGACCGCGTGGTTTGGCTGTCCGACAACGGGCCCGAGTTCGGCTATGTCAAGTGGTTGGGAAAGCTGCCCGACGTGGGCAACGATTGGATGGCAGGCATCCATTTCGACAACTCCGTCGGTTCGGGCACTGGCCTCTACAACGACGTGCAGCTGTTCGAGGCTCCGATGAATCACGCCTCTCTCGTGCCCGTCATTGGCCTCATCAAAGCCGAGGACTATCTTTGCTCGAACACCAACGCGTCGCCGTCCGCCAACAGCGGCGACACTCCGCAGAAGCCGCGACGGGCGAGAAAAAAAGACGAGAAGTGTGATGAACTTTGCCACCCGAACGCTTCGCCCGAATCGAAGCTCGCCGACAATTACGTGAACAAGTTTAAAGACAGCCTCTCGCCCAGTGATCGCGCCAAGTCTGCGAGCGCAACGTTCTCGTCGAGCACTTCGCTGCCCCTCACTGTTCCTGCCATTGGTGGGGTGCAGAAGTATGCGAGCAGAGAAGAGGACGCCGCTGCTGACAGCAAATCAAGCACATTGTCGCTTAATGGCAGCTTGTCTCAGGATCTCGAAATCGGCTCTGTTGTCGAAGTGATCATCGATTCTGTGCCTAGATACGGCGTCATCCGATGGATTGGTACTTTGCCTTATCAGGGCGATGAAAAGAAACTGGTCGCCGGCATTGAATTGGAAGAAGAGTGCACAGGTTGCACCGATGGCACCTGGAATGGCAAACGCTATTTCAGCTGTGCACCCAAAAGAGGTTATTTTGTACGTTTGAGTCAATGTAAAAAAGACAGTCGATTTGTATCTGCTTTGGACAGAAGAAGAAGTTTATTATTTGGAAGTATCGATTGTCCCACAATAACGGGTGACGTTCCGCCACTTTCTTCTTCAGAAGACTTGCAAGCTCTTTGTGGTAAAAACAGAGGCATACAGGGCCATCATAATTCTTGTTACTTGGATGCGACTTTGTTTGCAATGTTCTCCTGTACAACAATTTTCGAATCTCTTCTGCACAGGCCGCCGAGTCCCGAAGACATCCCAGAATACTCAGAAGTACAACGAGTTTTGAAAGAAGAAATTGTAAATCCATTGCGCGCTAACCTCTATGTAAGAGCCGATCGAGTTATGCAACTAAGAACTCTGCTCGAGAAACTGAGTTCTGTGCGAGGCTTAACAAGCGAAGAGAAAGATCCTGAAGAATTCCTCAATCTCATTCTTAACGAAATACTGAAAGCAGAGCCATATCTTAAACTTAGTTCTGGCTTAGAATCTTTCTTTTATCAACTGTTCGTAGAAAAAGATGAGAAATTAATTTTGCCAACTGTGCAACAACTGTTTGATCAATCTTTTTTAGCATCCGATATAAAGCTGCGAGAAGTTCCTCCATGTCTGCTTATTCAGATGCCACGTTTCGGTCGGCAATTTAAGATGTACCCTCGCATTATTCCTAGTCTATATTTGGACATTACCGATGTTTTGGACAATTCTCCTCGGCAATGTTCCATCTGCGGGCAGGTGGCAGAATTTGAGTGTAAAGAATGTTTTGGACAGTTTGGTGAAGGTTTGGATAGTACTGCGTTTTGTCATAAGTGTCTCGACAAAAGCCACGCTCACAAGAAGCGATCGAAACACAAAACCACAAAATTATCAATACCACCTGAATTCAGTATGCTCAAGGAACATACATCGGTTCAACGTATATATATGGAACTTTTTGCCGTCTTATGTATTGAAACCAGTCACTACGTAAGCTTTGTCAAATGTGGCAGCGGTCCTGACGCTCCGTGGTGTTTTTTCGATAGTATGGCTGATAGAAAAGGTAAAAAGCGAAACTGCTGACGAAATTTCTCGGTGAAAATTTTCCTTTTCAATAGGTGAACAAAACGGTTACAATATACCTGAAGTTGTTTCTTTTCCTGATCTTCGGTGGTGGTTATCAGATGAAGGTACTCAGTTTTTATTGACTACTAAAGACGACAAGGTACTGCCAGAAATGGCGCGGCGATTGTTGTGCGATGCATACATGTGCTTCTACCAGAGTCCAGACATGATGATGTACAGATGAGAGAACTCAGCGATGCAATTTTGAAACTTGGAGAAAAATGAAGAAAACGGTCTTGTACCGAATAAGAACATAGTTTTGTCACTAGTCGGATGAGGAAAGGTGTTAATTATTACAAATTTAATTACAAAGTATATATATATACATTTAATCTTGGTTTGCACTCTACTCCCACTTAAGTTGCTTTATCCGATCTGAATCTTGTTGTCATTCAGCCGATTTTACATTTCTTTAATGAAATCTTGCGATAGCTTTGTTATAGACTAGTCTTAAAAAGGCTTAACTTTTTTATTGACGACGAGATAAGAGAAAGGCTTTCTCTGATTATTAAAATGGCAAATAAAAATCGTTTTCTATTCTTGGCCACAATTTAATTTCACTTAATTAAGCCTAGTTTTGCTACGATTATAATTACTTAATGTAAAGCGAGTGTTACTTAACAATGAATTATACATTTATTTGAACTATAAATACAGAGCTTTTGATGGTTGATTAATACGTTAATTGAATTGTGCACAAAAATAAATTGTGGAGATTAAAATGAAATGATTATGAGTTTCTACAATTGTGTAATATTAAGTGGGTATTTGAATTCGTATACGCGTGGATTTCGCTGTGGCTATGAATGACCAACATTTGTCATTTTGATCTAAAATTCGTTGGTGAGATCGATGTCGTTCACAGTGGTCTCTTCATAATCGTTTATTTTGCTGCAAGTGACATATGAAAAAATGGTGTTCAAACACTTAAGGCTTACCTGACCGCACGACATGTGAAAAAAACGATGCGTTTTAACTTCTTGTTGTAAAAGAAATAGTTAAACGACCAAAGACAGCCGTCTTCGCCAAATGGATCCGAATTTAGGTCAGGATTATAGCTAAGCAAAGAAATGGAGTTAAATGTGTTGGTTATTGATTTTAGCTTTGTACGTATGTATTTGGACGCAGATAAGTGTTTTGCTTTAAGAACTTGCCTATAAATGTCGCATTCCTGAAAGTTGATTTCAGCGTCGATTGCGGACCACAATTGGGCGCGCAACGCGTTGTAAGCTTGATGAGCGGCGGTGCTCAAAAAATTTGAATCGACTGCATTCATGACCCACTGTGAAAGGAAGCAAAATCAAACTCATAGTCTTGTGTAGATCAAGCAAAATGTTTAGAGATATTAAGCCGTGAACCAGATTACTTCCAGCATCAGAAAAGAAAGCAACAAATAAAACTAATATGCAGGCTAATCTTTTAGAGTCGCACTGTTTGAAAGATTAGCAAGAATAAGCAAAGTCCGATAATCGTGTTTGCAAATGATGAAAAAGCAATGACATAAAATTAAAGCGAGTTAATCGTTTGACCAGTCGTCTCTGTGAAAAATAAAAGATTATTCAAAAATTCAAGAATTCAAGAAAATCACAATAAAGTTTTTCTCAAAAAATCGTCATAATTTGACATCTTAAATCAGCTGCTGCAAAGCTTTACAAAACCGAAATTATCTTTGATAAAAATCAGAAAAAGGTTCTAAAAATCCGGTTGAAAAATACCGAAAATACCAATTATCCGCGAATTTAAGCATATTTTAGGTATTGTGAACTTTTGTACTTCAATAGATCGAAAAAAAGATTAAAGAGGTCTGTGGAGTTCAATTCATAAAGAACATTTAACTTTTGACATATAATGCGTCAACGGAAATATTTCCGCAATGTACCGCCATTTTTCATGTATATATGCGGAAAACAAAAATTCATTTTAAGATTTTTTGAGCGAGCTTGTACATTTTGTTTTTAATGAGTAATTAATTAAAGAGTACTATATAACATCTATTGAAACCCTGGAAGAAAGCGTCGGAAAACATGCGAAGTGACTCATAGAGAGGATGTTTTGGCTTGTTTGCAAACAAATTAAGATAATGCAATTTTTTGTAAAGATTATGTTTGTACTTTAAGATAAAAAGGAAAAATAAAAGATTATAAAATCTAGAAAAAATTAGGGTCGTTTAACTGGCAAAAAGGTGCCCGCTGCGGAAAGTACAGAAGCCGATCGAAAACAATCTCAACCAAATTTAGTTTTTAGGATTTCAAAACCTTTATCTTTGCAATCACATCATACACTTTCAAATAAAACAAAATTTAAAAATGTTATTAGCAATCAAACAATGCGACTTTTTTAAAATCAGCCTCTATTGGCAGATGGGTTGTTCACTTACACCAATACTTGGTTCCTTGCTAAACTCGTCACTTTTTGCATCGCTGAAATCGTAATCTGGATGGAAAGAGGCGTTTAGCGTAGATATCAAGTAGAACAATGTTTTTCGGCTGATTGTATCACAAAGGTGACCAACTCCTTCACTGTCACTGTTGCTTCTGCTTCTGAGAAACGCTTTTAAAGCAGCCAATCACAATGAACTTACCCAAAGTTTTTGCTGGGGCTGTGCGAGAAAGAAACGGTGGTTTGTGGCGGCGAAAGCGCTTGCAAGTCATTCGGACTCGTGCCTGGTTCTGCGTGCATTCTTTTGTACAATCTTTTGTCTCCGCCCGCCATTTTACACGAATAACTTTCCACTCTAAAATTGAGAACGAAATAAGTGTGATTGCAAATAAATTTTGTTCTGCCAATTCACTAATGCTTAATAGACTTCACATTAATTGAAATCAAACCAATCAATATTGTGAATATCAACAAGTTCTCAAAGTGGACCAGCTTTTGTGCCTATATGAATATTATTCTCGTTCCCTTAAAATAAAGTAAACAAACGCAGAAAGTGAAGTGATCAAAAGAATGATCGAATGTCAAAAACAGAAGCGAAAGTTTGGATAACTGCTCTTTGCTTGTCTCTAAGCTTGAAATTTACTGTTTTGGTGAAGTGACGGTTACCTCCCAATGATGCTGTAGTGTCCAGTTTCGAATAATAGCGACGAGTTTAGCGCTTCGAAATGACTGCTTTCCAATAGTTTCATTGTCTGCGTTCCCTGCGATCAGTTCGCTTTGCATCGAAACCCTCTTTAAAGTGGAAAACATATTGAAAAAGGCTCGTCTTTCGCTTGTCTAAAACTTGCCTTTGAAGTGTCGTCGTTTTGTTTTGAATTCACGGCGCTTAAAGCTGTCGTAAACGGCGTTTCGTATCGCGCCGAAAAGCGACTCTTCGCTTCGACCGCCGTTCGCTTTTGCGAATGCATCGATTGCGTTTCGAGCGAAAAATGTTTGAAAACCTCGAAATACTGCGAAACATTTGCTTCCCGTCGCGAGTTCGAGAAGCGAGTTCTGTTTCGTTCGCGAATTTTAAGAAATTGTAATAAAAAACACTCGAACAATTCCATGAAAGCAAATGCTGCTTTCACAAAGAAATAACTAAATGTGCACTCAATCATCGTATACGCTGCTTTGATAAGATTTATGAATCTATTTTCAAAATGAAAATTTTGTTTTCAACCACTTTCAATCTCATGAGCAGGATTTTATTCCGAACACAGCGCGATTAGCTGCAACGAATGAAACTTGCACAAAACTTTATAAGTAATTGCACTTGATGTGCGAAATGGGAACTTTAACTGAAATTAAGTGAAATCCGTTCTATATTCCGAAAAATTTCATATTTAACAAGAACTCAAATTGAGCACCAAAATATCGTCCAGAAAATGGTAATATCAAAACTCACTGACACACTTAGGGGTAAGTTGTACGTAGAATAGCGCGTTCATATTTTAGCACGCGGAGAGAGTGACTTCAGCAGCTTACACTCGAAACTCACAAGGAACCCATTCGAATGGCTCAAGAGCTCTTCTTTCAAAAATTTGTCATAACAAACATACAAATGCGGCACTAAAGCATTCACAGTGCTTTTGTGCACATAATGCTCGTGCGAAGTTATATTCAGTGCGAACTTTATACAATCAGACTTTTAAAGTAAAAACCTGTGTAAAATTAAAAAATTTAATAGTCCCAATGTTGAGGAATAGAAAAATAATTGTGGCTAAAGTAAAAATCTGTTTTTTAAATTTTACTTGTTTTCAATTTCAATGCCATTATTTTTATTACTCATAATGTAAAATAATATAAAATAATAGCGTTCTCACACTTACTTAGTACATTGCATAAAATGCGTCAATTTTCATTCATTTAGTATAAACATTAAGCATATTGTAGCTTTAAATAGAATTAAAAAGTAATT
>NCKU01003364.1:0-15351 GCA_003675995.1 Dinothrombium tinctorium | reverse complement strand
ATTTTAAGATTATTATGATTTAAATATTTGCACACAACAACTAGTTAGAGTTTTTATTATTTCATATTATCTCGTGTTCTTATCAAATTACTAAAATTAGATTTTCTTAATTCATTACTATGCAATAAAAGCACAAATAATCAAGAAGAAAACTTGAGATGCTTCAATCAACTTTGAAGTACTCGTTTTTCAAAAACTGCTTTCGTAATAAAATAGTCTAATGAGTAATAAAAAATGTGAATTTATAAATTGTTTAAATTTGTTTAAAAGTGTGAAATACATAATTTAAAAAATTCATCGTTTTTGCATCCTTTTGTACATATTTGAGAGCCGAAAGCCATCGCTTCTTTTGTGCGTCTGCCAAAAGCTTGCATTGTTTTAAGCAAACTTTTCCTTAACAAATCGATACAGAAAAGTACGCTTCCAAAAACGGACTTTGAAACAGCGTTTTTATCTACACGAATGAATTATTCTTGAATATACCGTTTGTCATTTTATAAATTATTGCTGTAAAGCTTTCTAACTCGAAACGAGACAAATCACTTGCTTGAGATATGGCAAAAAGATTTAAATTGAACCGCTTTTTATGCAAGCATTTCGAGCGAAATCACAATGCTTGCGACTCAATTTGTTTATTTTTAATAAAAAGTAAGCTACTTTGCATAACATTACATTTTTATTTGATTTTAAAGCTTTGTAAGAGCAAAGGTAATTTTTCAATTCGCAAAAGCTTTTTTTATCAAAGAATAGCTTGAAAAATGAAATTAGATTAAGGGAGAACTCTTAAACCCATATGTAATAAGAGCTGTACTAATAAAATTTCGATTTAACTTTAAATATTTTATGACTTTAAAAAGAAAATTTACATACCAAACAACATGAGTGGTAAAATTAGAAATTAAAAATTTTGAAATGATTAAAACTCAAATGGTTGAAAGTTAAAAGTCTAATTTTTCATTTTTGTATTATAATTAAAAAGCTCTATTAAGGAATTTGATTTTTGCATTAACAAAATAAGAAAGTTCAAATGACTTGTACTGCTTTGTTCAAGAAAAATTGAAACCTTTGAAAGAATACTTCACTTCGTTGCAAAAAAGGTTGCAACTGCAATGCACCAATGAGTCTTATGAAAAAATTATCTTATGATGTGAACGTTTTTTAGTAAAAATTTACTTTCTTAAAAAAAATTCACGCAATGCTTGTTTCCATAGATCGCTTGGTTCGTTTCCATTGTTTTGATTTACATTATTTCTTTAATTTTATGTATGAATATTGCTTTCATATTGTCTCTAGTTTCGTTTTTACTTAAAAAACACAAACTTCAATTTACTTAAAGCTCTTTTTAATGTAAACATACATTTTGAAATCAGTTTTTGTACTTTTTAATCGACGCAGTGAAGTATGCTTTCAAAGGTAATAAACTTTTTTGTATAAAAGTAATACTCGTAGCAATCAAAAATTTTGAAGATCGAAAAGTCACTTTTAGAAAGATGATTGTGTTTTGATAACTTCATAAATTAGAAGTTCACGTGGTGATGATATTTTACGTATTATTTATTATTAAATGGAAATATTAAGAAAAAACTAAAAATTTTTAGTTCGAATTTTATAATGATATGAAGAGTTTTTAAAACTACATTAAATATGCGTACAGTCAATGACAGGATGCTTTGCGATTATTGTTTTTGTAAAGATAAGATAGTAAAACATTCTGTCAATGACTGTACGTGTTGTATGAGCATAATTTCATTTGCAAAATGTATTTGCTAAAACAATTAACGGCGCGAACTAATAATTAAGAAGGGTGTATCCACCAATACATACCTACATTGTTGGATAAGCCATTTTTGATAAATTCATTCAAAAGAACGTTTTGGTTGCAAAAATGGAAGAAAAAGAAAAAAGTTTAATTGAAAAATTGCGCGAAATAACAGGTATGGATCATAAAACGGCTGCCTTCTTTCTCAAACTTGGAGATTGGGATGTAAACGTAAGAATATTCTTTTTCATTAACTTATTTCTTCAACGCTGATTATTTAATGATCAAATCATTTATTGAGCAGAAAGCTCTTCAATTATTTTTAGAACAACCCGATCTCTCCGCTCAAGCGAATTTAGAAGCTCAAAATATATCCAAAGTTGCAACTATTCCAGCGCTCTCCTCTAAAAGTAGCTTGAGAAATAAATTAAGCTACGGGTGCAGTGGTAGTTCGCAAAGTTCTAAAATTTCGAGCAAAGATAAAATCGAATCAAAATCTGTTAATGTTAAGCAGAAGCAAACTGAAAGCGAACTAAAACAAAACATAAATACAGTGAAAACACTTTCGAACATTGAGCAAAAATCAAAAAAGCTCAAAACGCCGACACCAGTGAAAGAGTTTTCAAGAGCAAAAATTGCAAAAACAACAAAGCAAGAGATGGACAAAGCAAAGCCATTAAAAAAAGATGAAATAGAAAGCTTAAAAAAGTACAGAAAAATGAACAAACAAAAGCCAGGCGTTGGTCAAAAATTAAGTTCAACAAAGTCACCGACAAAAAAATCGAAAATGGAAACCGATCGAGCACAAGTATCACCTACGACTGCATCTAAACCTATCGTTGATACCCCACAAAAAGCAGAAATAAAAATTCGCTTTCATGATGATAGCAGGTAAGCTAAAAATCAAATTATCTTCATTCACATTCTTTGTCTTAATAGCAAAACTGTGAAAGTAAGCTTAAAAGACAAAGTGGGGAGTATTAGAGCACAAATATGCACTCTTCGTCCTGATTTATCTGCACAGCCTTTTCAGCTGTTGACAAGTATGCCAACAATTAAAGTTTTAGATGAAAACAAAACGATTGAAGAGGCTCAATTGCACAAGTGTCTGGTGATCATACTCATAAACAAAAATGAGAGTAGTATTGTTGAGAAAGAAGTTATGCGAATTAATTTAATTCATCGAGATTAAAGAAGAGTGCAAAACATTACTTTTTGTCGTTAATTCATACAAATGAACGAATGAAATATTAAATAAAACAGTTTAGACTAGATTTAATGAAAATAAATCAGATTTACGTGAAAACTTTTCACAATGTGTTTATTTTTACTTTGTATTCTTATACAAAGCATTTCAAACTTCATTACTTCAACCATCCAGGGCTTTCAAGAATTCGAAGTACTCGGATCGTGTTTACTATCCAAAGAAAATGGAGGTATACGGCAATCAAAGCTGTAACCATCTTCTCTTTCCATTCGGAATGTACCCCTTTAACAAGCTTTTTAGAAAAAGTTTTGAATTTTAACACAACTTACCACATATGTCCAGAAGCTGCCTGAATACTTACATGACTACTATATTGAAAAGCAGGTTGTGATTTAGATAAAATTGGTTCCTGGAAAAGTTAAATTCATTTTTTCAGTTAATGATACAATTTAATACCTGTCCGACAACACCAGGACCACGTACGTTTTCCAAGGTTCCAGAAAGACTTAAAATTTTCCAATGTCTTTCTTTGAGCTGAACTGCGAGTTCTCCCAAATTTTCGAGTCGAATACAATATCGCCACTAATTGGAGTTTGTATAATAAGAGCATAATTAAACAATTATATTTACCCAATAAACGGTAGTGTTCTGAGAAGCGCGACAACCCATATAAAATGGGATTACAGTAACACGAATATTTTCAGTTGTTTCTTTATGAACATCAGACAGCTCAAGCCAAGGATGGTTTTTTTCTTGCCAAGCCTTAAGCGTTTCTCTTGATGAAAATGGAGGATCTTTTTCTGGATCATAATACAAAAATTTCTCAAACAATTCGTGCTGAATGGGCTGTCTGTCAAGACTCGTGTACGGTATAATGTCTTCGTGAGCGACATAGTCGAGTCCAGGGATAGCGTAAAGCGAACGACTGTTATCCTGATTTCCTAAAAAAGTTACAGCTTCTGTTTGGGCTCTCTGCGTTCAAATAAACATAGGTAAAGCATAGATGTTAGCAAACAAGACTTACCACAAAAGGACAATCTCGTGAATCGATTAACACCTGATAGTAGGTATGCGTATGTCCTTTTACCTCGCGTCCGACTTGATTAAAGCCCGATGTGTTGTCGTCCGCAACGGGTTCGCGTTTGTTGGGCGCATCGCGGTCGTAAACGCGCGCTTTCCACGGAAAAAGTGTAACGCCTCTGTACCCGAACACTCTATGCAACAGCAACTGTCCAGTTTCGTATTTTCCTTCCAATTTCGGCGTCTCCAACTTTCCGACTTCGGCTAATCTGCAACAAGCGGTCACTTTACGAATGGTTGCGAGCAGCGTACAAACCTCACATAACTCGCTTTCGAGATGTACTCTTTCTGAAATCGAAGCAAACAATGAGTAAAGAGCTTTTTTCGAAAGACGGACATTTCTCCGCTCTTTATTCGCTCTTTAATCGCTCGTCTTTCGCTTTGCGTTTTAACTTCTAGTCATGTGTTTCGAGGGGACGTTGTCCTCATTGCGCCCTTCGATGAGAGGGTGGTCTGCTCACTTTTCATAAATCAGTAAAACGAATTTTGAACAGAAGCAATCAATTTCATTGGAGTGGCAGTGAAAAGCGACTTCACTTCGCTTTGATAAGCGATGCAAACTTTTCCATTGTTTTTGTGGTAAAATTACAGTTAAACACGCTATTATTCATGAGCAGCTTATTTTTAAATTAATTCGATTAGATAAAATTTTCCAAGTCTATACAAAAGCTATTAAAAAAGCTTGTTTTATAGAAATTTTTTAAATTTTTTTCTCAACTTCAATATTATGGGAATCAGTGAGGGCATTTTATTGTGATTCATGAATGATTTTGAAATATTTTTGCTTTCACAATGAATTTTTGTTCATTAAGCCAATAGCCATTAAGCCAACATTTCGAGTTTATTAAGTGTTGTGATTTTTTAAAAATTGAGAGACAAATCAAAGTTAATCATTGAAAAAATTTATTTATATTCGAAAAAAAATATTCTCGTCAACTTTATTGAATGGAAGCATTGAACATGGAAAAGATTAAATTTTTTCGCTTTTTTTCATATTACAAGCAAGTGAAGTTTTACAAAATAACTTTCGATAATAGTTGAGTATCCTAATTTTGTAGCGATATGTGATCAAATTATGAAAAATTTGTTCTAAAATGTGTGATAAAAATTTTGTGTTCATAATATTTTAACATTTGGTCTTCTCACTTGCAGATTTTTAAACTTTTAATATGTGACTCAATAGCGGGCTAAGATTCATTTATTTCTTATTTAATAAATAAGATCAAAGTATTGAATTCAACTCTTACAATAAGAAATAAAAATATTCTTAAAATTCGTTACGATTAAAATATTGACTTTGCTCAAAAGTGTTGATTTTTAATTTTAAAAATGATTATTTCCTTCTCATTTCATTTTGCTCCGTAAATAAGAAGCATTTTTGCTCAGATTAGGGCTATGCTGTGCAGAAAAAGATAAGTTTTCGCAGTAAGTTATGCCTTCCTTTGCTTACTTTTTCTTTACAGATTAGTGCAGAGTAGTATACTAAAATGTCTTTGGAAATATCTTCCAAATCCATTGAAAAAACTTCGAATTTAATGTAAAAAGTTAAGGAAAATCAGCATTAAAATGTTGTAAACACAATTATTTATAAGCGAATTATGAGAAATTTTGTGCTTTTAAAGCATGTCAATGAAATGAGCGTCATTAGCGATAGGTGCCTACGAGAAATCAAATTACAATCAAATAAAACTTTTAATTTGTTTTATCAAGCATTAACGGGTAAATATTATATCATACAGATTAATATTGAGTTGAATTGATAAGATATAACATTGTATGTTGTTATTGCGATGAATTAATTCAATGAAAAACAAAAATTCGTAATTTAGCTGTTTTTCAAAGTCAACTATAGATTATGACGCGCATTTCATCGATATGCTTTATGTGATTATGTGATTCTTGTGTTATGCAAAAATTCAATGTGGTTTTACGTAATTTTCTTGTGACAATCAACTCAAATTTTGTATATTTCGACTTCATTACTCTTTTCTACAAGCTACCAAAAATTATGTGATCTTATAAATTGAAGCCCTCATAATAATCTTTGTAATTTAGAAAATTGACATTTTGAAACTTACAGGTTGAAAAAAGCAAATCCATCAAGTGATATTTTTTTAAATTAGGTTTTTCAAATAGCAATTTTTAAATGGTTTCATAAACAAAGTGTCGAATTTCAATTAAATCATTATGTTTGATATTATGGCATTCGCCTCAAAAGAATAGAGGCGCGCTTGGTGCGCAATGAATTTTATGGTTAAAATGGAGAGTTTATGAATTACAAAAAAAAAAAATACAAAAGTGTTTGTCGTGAGAAATGCACAAAAAAATACAAACAAGAAACACTTTTTTGCACAGTCCCGAATTCAACGAAACTTAGCATGTAGATAAAACTTCATGCGTGTATTAAGAATTATTTCCATCATAAATGCGGCTTTTGTGCGTGAAGCAAGTTATTCGCGTGCAAACTTTAACATTTGTAAGTCTAGTCGAAATTTTTTTTTTCGATTGCAGGCCGAAATCTTAACCGATTTTAACCTTTTTTGTTTTTATATGTTAAAACTCACTGTGTCCTAGATATTATTTTATCTCTACTACGATAGTCCATTTGCGCATGCTTTGCTGCACTTGCAAAAGGAGAAATACGAAGATTTACCTATGTAACTCCGTGCAGTAACTATTGCTGATATGAATTGCGTTGTAGCAAGCGTGAACGCCACAATATTGAAAGAAGACGCCACAATTGATGAAGAATCGTTTCGCAAATCGTTTATTGCTTTCGAATCTATGTTTTAGATTACAAACAAAGAATGTTTTACAAATATACATCATTTTGAAGCGAATAAATTGAAAAGTCCACTTTTACGTTTTTCACTCTGAACTGGAGAGGCAGAACGACTTTTTGAAAAATCAGATACGGGGAATGTCGACAGAGTCGATAATGAAGCTTTTGTTTCCGGCTCTTCAGGACTGAACATATGCAAGCTCTGTCTACAAAGAGCGCCAACTGCAGAATGGTCGGACTTGCTGTTGCTTCTACTTCTGTTTTTATTAATTGATATCAAAGAAGACACTCGTGAACTGAGTGATCCTTTACTCGGTGAATGCTGCAGATTCACAGATTCATCCTTTACACTCAAAGGGTTTTCCGCACTTAGCCTTTTTTGTGTGAAAGGATTGATGCCTTTCACAGGATCTGAACACATATTCGGAAACTTATCTTTGCCTTTAGTAGAAAATTTGCTGAGATTTTCTTTTGAAGAAGAAAAGCCAGTATTTTTATTCGTAGTCGGTGACTCCATTGCTTTGTAAAAAGAAGCTGTTCTGTTTCTAATTTCCGAAAAACCCTCTTTCTCAACCTTTTTAGGCAAATCTTGTTTTTCATACTTTTCAATCAATGATTTTACCTTCTGTCTCTTTGCTGGTTCATACCTTTGACTCTCTTTGTTTCCACTACTGCTGCAAGCAATTTCGATTTCTTTTCGAGTTTCGTTTGTTTCTACTGTCTTCTCATTTTTTGGCTCTTGTGTGTTCTGAAAACTATCTTCTGGTTTAATTGACCTGTCAAAACTTTCAGTCAAATCAGAATTATTGGACACTTTTTTATGGAGCTGGACGGTGAATTGCACGGGCGAAGGAGTTTCATCTTCCTCGGCCGCATCACATTTTGGAAAGACTTTCAAAGGTTTTATCGAATAACGGTACTTTTTGCAAGGATCTGAATGTCTCCTTTCACTTTGATTGACAACACAGCCTTCAGGTATCACATCGTCCTCTAATTTTGTTCGCCGAACAACTATATCTTCATCAATCATCGGAATACTGCCGTAGCGATCGGGATTCGATGAAGAAGTGGACCTTAAATTGCTTTGGGTAGAATCTGGAGTGTCAAAAGATGATGTAAAACGGTGTCCAGAGGCTGATGAACTTTCTTCAACTCCTTCATTAAACGCAGATGAAGAAGTCTCTGAAAATTGGTTAAACAAAGATTTGCGTCTGTATAGTTCGCCCCAAGAGTCATTTCTTTGATCGTTCACTTCACTGCTTGATCTGGAAGTTGAGTTATTACGTCCATTGTTCTTCTTTGTATTTGCATACTGTAGAATTAACTCAGCAGTGGCCATGTTTCCATCATCATGACTCAAAGTCGCATCTTTTTCGGAACTGAATTCACTTGATTTTCGAGGACGGCACCAATTGACTGCTGTAAAATTTTCTTCTTCAATATACGAGCTTTCGGAAGAGGTTGAAACATTATCATGAGACTTTCTCCAGCGGTTTCGAGGAAGACGAAATGAATAAGACACTCGCTCTCCATCATTGATGCTAGAACTTTCGCTTCCTTCTGGTCCACTCATGCTGCTTACGTTTTCAGCTGAATTTCTGCGAACTGAGATCTGTTTCGATTGTGGAGTTGAATTCTGTTCCGCATTTATATCATAATTACACATAACTTCAGAAATTGGGATACTGTTTCTTTGCTCGGTTACCTAAAGGAGCAATGAAACAAAATTAATCAAATAATTTATTATTCACCTGTGCAATTACCTGTTGTTGCTCACTCATTTCATTCTCATCAATAACTTCTTCGCTTTCACTTCTTTCATCTAATCATAAAATAAGTGATCAATAAAAACCAATTAATGCCTATTAAAACTGAATAAATTTATCGAGAAAGGGCGTATCTAACAATATATATTTACATTGTTAGATAATCCCTTTTATAATAAATTTATTCAATTAGAGTTTTCAAATGGTAAACAAAATTGTTAAATATCTGATAAACTCTCTGTTTAACTTATAGTTACAAAAATTTAACTTTTTCTAAGAGTTCAATGATAAAATAAAAACAAATTTTAGAGATTCCCTTTCGCTCATTTTAAAGAAAATTAAGATGTTTGAGATGATAGCTTGTTAAATGATTCTTTAATGTAAGATTTGTTATTTTGGCTTTTGAAAGTTAATATTTAAACTAAAATTAAAACTTTTTAAAGTTAATTATTAAATATTTTAATAATAATAGTTATAATAAATATTTAATAATTTAAAATTACGTTAATAAAAGCTAATACATTTTCAGTGAAGAAAACACGAAGGGATCAAGGGACACTTAAGGATTATAGATCCAGGGGCTGTGATTTGTGGGTTGCTTTGTTAGCCAAGTGGCCAGCTACTTTTCAGTTTCCTTTTATGTAAACACGAAGAAAACTTAAAAAGGTCTCTTTCTCATATTATGATTATAAGTTTCGTTCACATTTGAGGCGATTTACACGAATTACCTTTCTGAGCACATAATTTAAGTAATTCAATTTTTAGTTGTTGAATGGTATTTGTAAGTTCACTTGAGTCGAAGTCGATTTTAGGCAAATCGTTATGTACTAACGATGAGAGTTGATCGAGTTTGTTCCTTAATTCGAGATTTTTTATTTCTCTTGTAATTTTATTAAAGTTTAGTCGCTCGCTTGAAGACCATGACCTCCTCTGTGCGAACCAATCCCTTTTATTTTCAGCTGTTGCTGTGTTATCTAAAGCTCTTGCAACTGTTTGCCACTTTGCTCTATGAAGCTCGGTTTGTAGCTTCATACTCGCTACATCTTTATAGAGCAATTCCCATCTCAATCGGCAAATTTGTCTTGTTCTCTCAACTAGAATGTGGTCTAATTCTCTTGCCTTTGCGAAAAGTTAGGTAACAAATAGCGTGACGAACGAATGATTGCTGAATATATACCTGCTGCAAAAGTCTAGTGGATAAATCATGGAGACGTGTTACATTTTCTGCATCACATTTCATTAGCGACTTTTTCTTCGGTGTCCGCCGTCCTGAAAATTAATTCTCTCTGCGTTACACGAGCTTTATAAAGCGCGAAAAGTAGCGAATGTATTGAGAGATTAATTACCGTCCTCTTTGGCAGGGCCTCCTCCCGAAGAAATACTCATTTGCTGTAAATCTTTCATTTTCTCGATCAATTCAACGGTTAGTTTCGCCTGTTGTTCGCTATGGTATCGAAATGAGTCCTAATTAACACAAAGGATGCGTAAAAGAACATTTTTTTGCACGACTTACTTCAACCGTTTCTTTATCGCATTTCAATCTCTCTGTGCATCGCTGTAATTCTTCGATTCGTTCTTTTAATTCTGCTATTAACGACAAAGAATTCTGGAAATCATCGGATTTTGATCCATTTATGTGCACGTCCCATAATTTTTCTCTATATTTCTCTGTGTACACGAAACAAAGAAACAAATGAGCGAGTAAATTTCATTGTATTCAAAGCAATTTTAATATAAGCACAATGCTTCTGTTGTTTCGTTTCACGATTGGAATAATATCCCGACATTCGAATCAGTTTATTATGTCTTCTATGCAGTAAGTGCTACGTTTTTGCTCACTATTCGTTAGTTGCGTTTCTGAAATTCAACGCCTGGTTTCTATTTTTAAATAGATTCGATAAAGTAATTAAAACGAACTCATTTTTCTGTATCACACACATAAAATAAACAAACTTGTGTCACGTAGCACTATTAAAAAGTGCGCTTTTGTCAAGTTTTTTATTTAGCGATAAAATTTGATCGTTTGTAATGTTTTTTATCGCTTCTCTTTTTATGCGGTTGACGCAGACGTGTTTAAAATAAATTAGATACTATTTAAAATACATTTCACCAGAAATTGAAAAAGTGTGAAACGTTTGAAATGGTTTGGTCGTTTCAAAAAATAAAAAACAGACTCGAAATATTACGAAAAAGTTTGCTTTAAAGTTTGAGTTAAGTGAATTAAAAAATTGTTTTATCTTTCCAAACGCTGTTTAAGTTTTGAGCACAAAATGCAGCTAAAATTCAACTCAATTTTGTAGAGATGCGAATTGCAGAAGTGCTTCACATGTGACATGTGAGAAGTCGAGCGAAGATGAAAAAAATGTGCGATTTGGAGGATCAAACTTACCCATCTCTTTTTGATGTTTGGCATTCATTTCTTCCATTCGATCGTCTAATGATTCGAGCTCCGCTTCAAGTCTGCGACAAATCTCTTCTTTTGTTTTTAACTGCTCTAAGAGATACATGTTGTCTTCCAATAAGCTATAATAATTGTCTTCGGGAAAGTGCATTTCATTGCTTTGTGGATTTTCGACGCTTGATTGCCTTTTTAAGTGAGAAACGGCATTTACACGGCGTTGCAAATCTTCGTTCCTTTCAAGCTTCTTCATCTCTTTAGATTCTGTTTCTTGCTCGTTCATTTCTTTTCTTAAACATCGAAATGTTCTAATATCAGGTTCAGAATGAGCTCTCGATATTTGTTTCTTTGCTTTCAAAACTAGAAATGTGCGCTCATTTGTATCATTTTGCTGCAATGATGGCAGAGAACTCGATGAAGCTTTTTTAGAACCACCAGTTACATCGAAAATGCTCGATTCAGATTTGGAACTTGCCCTATGAAACATACTTCTTTCGCCACTTGTGTCTGTTTTCATCTGCTTTTTAAGATCAGAGCTAGAATCGAGCAAAGCTATCGTTGATGACTCTGGACACACGCCTCGCTTTGTTTCCCATTCATAAAGTTTTTTCGTGAAATCATCGGAAATGCCTTCGAAACGGAACTCACCCGCAGAAGTACGGATGAGCACTTCTTTTTTGTTTGACTTGTCTGATCTCAAAACAGTATCACGAAGTTTTTCGAGTCTCACTGCCCGCTCGTCGTATTTATCTCGCTCACGAGATAATCTCTGTTTTTCTCTTTCAATTTTCTGCAATTCTTTTTCGACCCAATTAATGTCTTTTGCCTTATGTCGCTGAGATTTGTCTTCCAATCTTTCGCTCTTTTGCTTTTTCACCACTTTTGCCGAGGGACTTTTTTTCTCCAGTTTTTCATTGATCAACTCATCCGTTTTGATCAAAGAAGATCGTACGTTTCTTAGTTTTTCCCACTCTTCAATTTTTCTGCTAAAATCTTCGCTCAAGTTTCTTTGCAACGCTTGAACAAGCGCAATCGGAGCGGCTGGTGGCATATTTATCTGGGGTAAATTTGATATTTTGCTAACTTCTCCACTTTTATCTTCGCACGACTCGAAATCCTCCTGCAGATCATCAAAAGTAAATGAAGCTTCTGAAGTCGAAAGAGGACTGACAGCCACAGAATTTGGTGCACTTCCTTCACATTTAGCTAATGTACTGATTGGCTTTACGCCTTCACCGGCATTTGCAAAAACTTTCTTCATCTTATTCCACTTCGATCGTCTTTGCACGGGGGGAGACATACTCGGCGTTCGCGCTCCCAAATTGCTTGACAAATGCTTTGCTTTGGCAAAGGCAGGGAAGCTGCTCTTTTCTTCGAACCTCTGTCTTTCGTCATTCAAACAAAGGTTCAAAGATTTCGGTTTGCTTTTTTTAATGTAAGACACACTCGGTGAACCTCCGAACTTGCCTTCTCTTTTCGCTAACTGCTTTTCGTCGCAATCGATTGACATTTCATCTCTCGCTACCTTTGAACCACACTCTGAATGCCTTCTGCTAATGGATTCTTCACCGGAAACTTTCATACAAATATCCGTCAAACTTTTCGAGTCTTGGAGAGGAACACTTATTTCGCTATAAGTGTCATCAATCGGCAACGACACTTCTAAGCTAACGTACGAGGCAGGATCAGGCTCAATCCCGAGCGAATCTTTACTTAGTTTTTCTCGTATGCCCTCTTTTTTCGATCTCTTCTTTATGCTGTCTTTTCTTGTCTGTATCATTGTCTTCACTCGATTCCACGGACCGCGTTTACTAATCTTCTCACAACTTTCATCATTGATGATTTCTATTTCTTCGTTTCCTCCGCTTTCAACACAAATGCTCGCTTCTTTTCTTATTTGCTTACTTCTATCAGTATCGCAACTTTTCAAACTCGCATTTTGAGTTGATTCTTTTAGCTGATCTTTGATTGGACTTCTTGCTGCTGGTCTTCTTTGTTCTAATTTAGAAATATTTTTGAAAGCTTTTTACTGAAAAGCACTCGAAAGATTCAAGCAAATGAGCTGAGAGCGAGTTTTAGTTTCAAAAGCAAATTAATCTCTAATGAAGCATCTTATATGGCCTTTATGTTTGACGTAGTCTCAACTCTTATTTAGAAAATTTTGACTCGCAGGCATTTTTAGGCTTATAGTAATCATAGAGAATAACGAGACGACTGACTTTATGCAAAAATTTATCTACTGCGCTACTTTATTTAAAGCTTGAACACGAATTCGATGAGTCTCACATGAAAAATGCACAACTTTTTTGAGACAAGTGCGTTTTGTTCTCTGAATTATATTGATCTCGCATTGTCAGCGAAATCATATTTTTCGAAGAAGTTCAGTTTTTTGATTAAGTATTCGAAAATAAAAGTGAAAAAGTTTAACTCACTGCTCTCAATTGCTGCTTCGTTCTCGGTGAAGAGGCCACTATCGGCGTCTGAATAACTTTTAGTTTTAATATCTTTAAGGTTTTTTCTTTGCATTTCATTGCTCTGTTTGTAAACTGCTTCTGAAGAATGTGTTTCTTGGAGTTGAGGTTTATCAAAACCTAAGGCTTCCTTTACTTTTGACCATTTAGGAAATCGCTTTGTTCCTTTATTTGTGGCAGATTTAACATCAGTGGACGCAGACATTATTATCTCTTCGTGTCCCACTGATTTGCTCCTCTCCCTCTTCGAGTCGAAAGCAAGAGTGACAGCGTTCTGGCTTTTGCTTTTGTGCACCGCATATCTTCTGCTTTTCTCTATCTCAACTGTTTTGTTCTTCGTTTGGTTGTACTCTTTGCGTTTCATTTCGGGAGAATAGTGGAACGAAATATCAGATTTTCGGCGCGATGATTCGCTATTATTGATGCTTCCATCTGAAGACAAACATTTCTCGTCAACAATAGGTGTCAAAGTCTGTAATGCTTTCACATCTTCTTGCAATGCCTTCACATCTTGCAAATATTGTACTTTTCTCTGTAATTTAGAGTTCGCTTCGCGCAATTCGCCGAGTTGTTGCATGAGTTTGCAGAGATTATCTAAATGTTCAAAGCCTGCTTTGCTAGTTTCATTCGGTGCCATCGATTCACAAGATATTTTGCGAGTTTTGACATCGCTCGCTTGCGAGGGCAAATTCATCACGTATTCCATAAAGTCGTCTTCACTTTTAAGAGCTTCTTCTAATGTTCGATTGCCACTTTTCGAATATGATGTGTTACTTGAAAGCTTTCTGAATTTCGCTGTTTGAAATGAAGTCGTTTTGCCTTTTGCCTCGAACGGCAAGTGCGAACGCTGCATTTTGGTGGATGAAGAATCGCCTCCAGTTTCGCTGGTTTCTATAATACCGCACGAATCGTTTTTGCTCTCCATTTTTTGCTAATCGATCACCAATGAAGCCATTTTTGAGTGATCAGAGATCGAAGCCTTTTACTACCATTTATTCGAGCGAAAAATGCTGCAAAAGTTTAAATAAGAAAATGAAACAAAATTTATGCATTTTTCCCCTCGAACGGCGCACTGTTTTACGTGAATTTTTGGCAACTTTCAAAGCTTCCTCTTTACACAGCGAGATGCAAATATTGCTTCGCACTCCTGTGCGTGTGTTTGAGAAGCAACATCTCCGCGAGCCTCGCTCATTTAAAAGTTTAAAACTATTTTTAAACCCAAACTTTGAAACACTGTTCGCATCATATTTGAAGAATCTTGCGATTTTTGCGAGGAAGAAAAAACGTTTCATTTTGATGCTTTTGTCAGCTTTTTTAGATTACGTAAAAAGCGTTGGTTTTTTTATCACACATTTTGCCACTTTGTTAATTAAACCACTAGTTTTAAATGCGCTTATCACGCGATTAAACATTGTATTAAATTCACTTTATCGTTTGCCCATGTTTTTCTCTTTTTTCTCTCTACTCAATTTCACGGTTTTATGAACATTTTTCAAAGCTCTGCAACTAACGTCAGCAAACTTACGTTTTATCTCAAATTTAATGAGTTTTCAGAAAAACAAATAAACAAACAAATTGATTATAATTAGTCTGAAAATTTGATGCGATGCGATTGAAGCTTTTATAAAACTATTGATTAGCTTTTTGAACGTGAAATTGTTTTAGGAGTTATTGGAAAACATTGAAAGTTTCATTCGTAAATTTTTTTAGAAATTAAAAGTTTTCTCAATAATGATGAATATGAAAATAAGTGTTGTAAGTGTTGCCTTGCGCAATTTATTTTTTTATCTTTAAGCGTGTTTTTGTTGTTGTAACATTAACGCGTTACTATTTTAAACGATTAAATAAGATTATGATCAGAATGAATTTACTTTTTTACACACTTTGA
>NCKU01003363.1:0-15355 GCA_003675995.1 Dinothrombium tinctorium | reverse complement strand
GTTTACAATTGACAAAGCTGAGACGATATGAGAAGGATATAAGCTTTTAACCCCAATTAAAACTCCACCAGCTCTGGTTTGACGATCACGTCTAAAAATTGTAAAATTTTCAAGAATAAGACAGTCTGATATAGAATCATTTAACCACGTCTCATTTAGTAAAACAGCATCAATATTTTCTTCTAAAATTCTCAACTTTAGGTCAGTCAGCTTATTACATAAACTTCGTACATTTGAGAAAAACACTTTAAAATGTTTTACGTCAGATTTGGTTGATAAATTATTTGTGGTAAAAAATTTTGTTGTTGAAGATCACTATAATGCGGTTGATACTATATATAACCAACATGTTGAAGTGCCTCATTTCTCTTGACCTGTATGCTTAAGTTCACATGTTTATGGGAATTCAAAACAATTTGAGCATCTATCTTGTTTGATAATCGAGAGAATTAGTGATTAGGTGAAAAATTTAAAGTTTAGTTCATTAATTAAGTTTTAAACATTGCCTCAATATTTAATCAAAAAGTTTCATTAATTTCACTTGGTAAAAATTATAACTTATTATATAGATTGATTAAATAAACTGATGCAATGAATAATCAAAATTAATACACTTTTGCAATGAATTATGTTCTTGTGTTATAGATTTTATAACAGTAATTTTCATGCAAAGTAATTTTTTAAAAATTATTCTCATTTTGGATAGACAAAAGACTTATATTGGTTCTTTAAGGAATCAAGCAGCTTTTTTCTTTAATGAAACAAAAATAAGACCGGTAAGAGAAAATATTGACATTTTCAAAAAACATGTTCAAACTGAACTTGCACAAAGTATTATTGCGGCCTCGCGCGTGCAGTGGTGATCATTTCAAGATGAGCTCGGTCGTAAACTTAGCTTCCACTTTCACTCTCTCATTATTTGTTTTCGTCAAAAAATATTTTTCGATTCAAAAATTATCGACAAAAATGAGAAATGCTATTAAAAATTTTCCATCCTATGGGAAAACTAATGTTAAAAACGAATGAGTTCAAAACAAATTTTTAATTTCAAATAAAAGAATGAAAACTTTGCTTGTATCATCGATCACCGGCTAGTTAATTCTTTTTGTGTTTAGTTCAAAGAGGGCTTGAAAGCATATAAATTTAAAGGAAAAGATTTGAAATAATTTTTAAAATCTATTTAAAAATAAGCAAAAGAGTTTTAAAGAGAGTGAACAAAATTTTTTCATAATGGTAAATAAAATATGGTGTTACTCAGTAATTGTCTTCATTTTGCAACATATGAAAAATTATATTCAAACAAGCCAAATTAATCTTTCTTTTAAAGCTATAAATATTTTTGTCACAGCTCTTAAACATTGAAATTTTTTAAAGTTAATTTTTGTGCAAATTCAGTTTGGACAGGTATTATTACTGTTGCCAAAAATCAAAGTTGAACGAACTAAAAACACTTGACAAAATAATATTAACTACAGTCCGAAAAATCAAAATTTTATGTGAATAAATAATTTAACTTGAAAATTCATTAATCTTTTTCTCTCTATTTGAAAGATATGTTTGAGATTCTTTGATTCCACCCGCAACGAAAAATATGAGACCTAATTGAGTGAATTTATTCCGAACGGGACTATCCAACAATGCATATATTATTAGAAAAGCCCTTTCGGAATAAATTCATTCAATTTTCTTTAAAACTATTATGAACAAAAGGAGATGTAAATCAAGACATTATTTTGTAAGCTGTGATTTTATAATTTGGTCAAATATTTACAAGAGCATTTTTTGTAAGTTATGTTATGATTTTGCTTTTCATCTCTGTTCCTTAGAATCCGTAAGTTCCCAGCTCACTTAACATCTATCTTAGCATTCAGATCATTGATTTTTGCTTTCTAAACAAAGAAGTCATTGTGATTTTGACTATTTTTTGCTATTAGCTTCAAAATAAAGGCCACTTTCAGATCGTGTGCGAAGTGTGAACTCCAATGATCATTTTCATTTTTTTAGTGAGTTTTTCTGGTTAGATTTAATTCTTTTGGTTGCTGTTTGAACTAAACTACTAAACTAAACGAAGACTAAAAAAACAAAAATAATGAAAAATGATTTCAACAATATTCGCCTGGCAATATAGAGCAGAGAATTTTGGCTGTTCTCGAGTAAACTAACTTCTTAGTTGCAAAAAACTGAAAAGTTGCAAAAATTGAATTTTTTTCTAGCCAAACGTTTACATATGTTGCTTAAGCAAGAAATGATTAGCAATTTTTTTCTCTTAAAAAGGTCATTTCGAAATCATTGTTAAACACACGATTGTTTTATAGATGTTGCTAAGAAAAGTTTTCGAGGGCTTATAACTCGCTTTAAGCTAAAAAACGCATATTCTATTTAATATTTATTCGCGTTATTAACTGCACTGAAAGTTTATATTTTTCTTCTCAACTTTAGCAAATTCATTTGCCGACACATACTTACAGATAAAGCTCGCAGAAACAAAACAATATATTAAATATACAATAAAAGTAAATTTTATTTATCTAATGTAAACACCATTCGATTGCGCCCACAAAGTATAGTGCGTATCCGAGTGCGTAATTAAATGTTAATCAAATACTAAAGTTTCATCATTATTCAAAACGTTTACGTGTGATCAATTTGATCTCAAAATCTTTCATCGATCATTTCGAGACGTTACACACTTGAATTAAGCGCTTTTACTATTTTATTTACAATTTGTCCGACCTCATTTCTAATGCGCTCATTATTTTTTTAGCTTTTAAATATAACTGCTGTTTTCAATTAAAATTCAATTTAATTACAATATGCTTTATTAAATAAAATATTAATTTTCTATGTAAACTATTCTAAACACATTTCTTTGGCAAATAATCTTGATAAATATTTTACTTTTTCGCTGCACTCTACACCTGTTCTCTTCATTAGTTGCAGAATATTTGTATTTAAAATCATTTGCGTTCTTAATACACATCTTCAATCACCAGACTATAAAATTTTGTTGCAAATGTGTGTGTGCAACTGTTAAAATCTGTTTTTTTATCGACCTATAATATCGACCACTTTTCTCATAAATATTTAAATAACAAAATTTGATGAATAAGCTTGAAAAATCAAATGACTGTTAAAACTTTTTTTAACTTGCTCTTTCAAAATCCATTACTTTATACTGCAATAAAAATCAAACGATTCTGAATCCTTTTCTGCTCAGCCTCGTTAGGATCAGGCTTTAATTATTTACTCAAATTCTCAAGCTCGATTGATATTTAAAAAATACGAGCATAAATAAAATGTTAATAATGTAAATTGTTAAATTTTGATTTCAATGATATTTGCATTTTAGAAAGAAGTTACAAAATCAATGAAGCTCTAATTCATAAAGCTCAGGTGAAAACAAGAATGAAAAGGTGGTTTAGCGCTAATTCTAAGAAGTAAAAAATTTTTGTTTTACATTTTTGGGATAAACTTATTTCATTCAAAAATACTTTATTTGTAACTTTGAAAATTTAAACGAATATTCTATGGGTTATTCAAATAAGTTTTTAAAGAAGTGTTTGGAAGATCAATAAATGTTTTAAGAAGTGGAGAGCAATTTTCCTTTCAATTCAAACTTTTCTTCAAAATTCACCAAACCAGTGCGTAAAACTTTTCAATGAAAGAGTTTGCAAAAGAGTTTCCTAATAAAGCAGGTGAATCTTTGCGTTTTTTGGTCACTAAGTAAGACTGAGAAAGTATTTCTACATTGAATTTCGCATTCTTACTCTATGAAAAATTATTTAAAAACGTTTAATCTCACTTCAGTAAACAATGCTTAAAGCCTTTCACATATTTACTAACAAACAATCTCCAAAAGAGAAGAAATGCAATAAGAAAGCTCATTTTTTGCAAAGATAGCTAAAGAATTATAACGATGGGTGAATTTCGAGAAATTATTATACAAGAAGAAAATAATATCAGAATTGTCCAAGTGTAAATTAGGCATAAAAATGTTCTATTCTAATTTATTAATTTCTAATTATTATTAAGTTCTATTAATTTGAAATAGTCTAATAATCTGGACATTTGAAGATTTTGTTTTGTGGAATTTTTTCAAAATTTTTAAGAATTTTTGAATTTGAAAATCTATTAATTCTTGAATTTTCAATTTCTTCGGTAAGATTCAAAAATGACATAGAGACATTGCCTTTATAATTACTTGAAGCTGAGCTAAAATTGCGAGAAACTTTTCACAATTTGACTCAAAGCGACGCTTCGAGACTTTGAACTCTAAAATTGAAATCGAAAAGAAAATGAAGTTTTAGTTTTTGAAACTATTTCTGAAAGCAAAGTACCTTTTAAGTTTTAGCAATCATTCTGACGTCTTCGTTTAGCAGCGAATGATTTGTACTCTTCCCAGGCGGTCAAAGTTTTCACGATGCAAATATGATAAATGCACTTTCACTCGTTTCTCTCATAAATTTTTATTGGTAAAAAAACGACTTCTGGATCAAATCATTTGCTTGTACTTATTTTTTCTTTTTCTTCACGGGTGATACACTTTTTACGTCATTGAATCATCGTAAACTGAGGCGAATAATGATTTCGCTCACGCTTTCAATCAAAATCTACCGTGAAAGTTGTCAAAGAAAGTTTTCGCTGGTAGTTCAAGTTGAAACCTGAAATTTTATTTGTAAAGTAAAAATGATTTTCTCTTTTGAATTTTATGTTCGATCAAAATGAATCATTTTATCTCTTCAATTTCACGAGAAATTAAGTAAAGAGCGATCAAGACTCATAATTTCACATTTGCCCCGAAAAAGTGCTCTGAGTTAGTTTCACAATAGATTGAAATTCAGTGAAACACAATAGTTGTGTAAATTTGAATATCTTTAAACACAAAGAAACAAGATTTATCAATGTTAAGCTTTGAATAGATGCATAAAAACAGCATTCAAAATTAAGAATAAAGATAAGTTTGAGTTTACTTTTATAAAAAATGTAAAATGCTGAAAAAGAAAGGATACGTTCCCTTTTAATTTCATCGCGATTTCAAAGCTTTTTCTCAATCTATTTTCAGTTATACATCAGAATCCGAAGCGTTGAGAGTTTGATTTTCTGCGTTATTGAAATGGTGACGTCAAAAGTTTCTCTCGAGCTAATAATTCGTTTCAATATCGAGCGATTTTGTTTGTAAATTGTATTTTAATCAAAGAAAAATAAAGCGAAGATTTTTTTCGCAGCGACTAAAAGATTGAACAAGCAATCGTTTCAAGATTTTTATATTAACTGCAAAAGAAAGGAATCGATGTCATATTCACAAAAGTCATGCATAGTTATCACATTACAGAGCGACAGAACGATGAGTGAAATGTAATAATTCGCTTGTTTTCAATTTGTATACTGTTCACAAATTCAAATAAATTATCAAATTTGTGCAGTGTTCAAACAATGCCACCTCTATCGAATTGCAACAATAACACTTTGTAAGCGATATTCACATTTTTGACATCAATTCAAAGAAGACCTACGAAATGAGGCGATAACAACACAATTATAACTTTTAATTCAAAATTAATCGCGACAAAAATGAGTTTCGCGCATTCAATCGATCTGAACATTTTGTGAAAACTTTTCACATACAGAATATAGAGTTGTTTCCAAGCATTCACTCTATATTCGGTTTCACCGTACACACAATACGACGCTCTTACTTTAAATACCTGTCAATTTGATGTGTAAGGATAAAGACGTAGGATGCATCAAAATCGCGTCTTTCTGAAATGGTCATTCATTAAATTATGATTATTGGCTTCCAGTTCATAGACCGCTACCCAACTTTTTTTGAGCAAATAATGGTAAATACTGTTATCAAAGGCGATGATTTTATTTTTGAGCAAATGAAGAGTTCAAAGAAAAAAACGATAAAATTTGCATCATACATTAAATTATGCAGAAGATGACGGAGCAAACGAATATATCGAAGTATAATCAGTTTCAAAGCTATTTGAAACGCCAAATGATTGCGGTTTATTTGCTGCGACATTTAAGCATAGGATTTTGGTGAGCGGATTACAGGTAGAAAATTTGGCGAGTGAAATAAACTTCTTTCACGGTTTCCCATCAAATGGATCAAAAGTATTGTATTGAACATGTTTCACTAAACCACATTGTTGCTCATCCTTCGCACACCTCTTCGAAGCTAATTAGATCTGTCTTTATGAAACTGATTGCAGCGTTGACATAGTTCTTCGTTAATATTTTCAAAGCATTTTTAAAAAGCGTTTTCTGCGTAAGTTTGCAGCGAAAAATTTGTCCGTTTAATTTGGTTATTCGATTCGCTACAAAATTTCCGCGCTCATTAAAAATTATTTTTGAAATAATTTAGAATTGAATTGCATTTGCATTAATTTGAACCTATAAGGTGAGACCGTATGCAAATGGACACGAGATCATTGTAAACGAATCTTTTACAATTCATATTCAATTAAGCACTTTTGTGCGTCTCCACTGGGCACAATTCAGCATTTTGCTGATATTAAAATCTACCATGAAAAGATGTTTATATAGTTTGAATGCGATTCAAAAACACAACTCGTGCTTTTTATTACTAATGAGATTTTTAAAAGCCAACATTTTAACAGTTATTCGAGTTTGAAGTAAGAAGCTAATCGCTAGTCACTGTTTCGCGATTGATTCGCTTGTGATCACCGAAAGAAACTCGTCGAAGAATTCGCTGCACAGACGAAAAGCATTTCGATTTTAATTAGTAATTGAATAATGAAAACGATTTCGGTGGGCGCAGCGAACGGCGGGATGCGTGCAAGTATTGCGAATGCATCGCTAGTTTCAGCGAACGAGCGACACATGAAAGTGGTGTGCGACAAGTGAAAAGCATCCGGTTTCAGTAACATTTACTCAAAAGCATAAATCATTCGTCGAGAATTCAGTTTTCGCTCGTCGTTCTTCATTTTTACGTTATTAAAAATTAAACGTCGACTGAATGTAATGAAAGAAATTGCTTTTCATTGAGCGAGAGGCGAGCGAAAGGCAAGTGAAACGCACAATGAAGTCGCCTCTTTTCATTGCTTCTTCTTTAACGAAAATCTTATTCAATTTGAAGTAAGAAACTAATTGCGAGGCAGCAATTAATTTGTAATACCTTTAAGTATTGTACGAGTCGCCATTCGCTGCACAAAAGCATTTCGCGAACAGCCAATCGAGCAAAGTTCTGAACGTATTCGATTAAAGAGTTGCCCATTGAAGCGATTCGATGGGCAGCATTTCACCAATTCACTATGCGTTGTGAAATTATTGTTGCGCTCGGCTCAAAGCTGCTGTTTATGCTTAAATGTCGCTTTGTTTCGCCCGCAATTCGTTCAAATTAATGAGTTCGCACACTGCATCGCAGCGACCGAAATTGTCACGTTTTCAATTTTTGTGCTCAAAACTTCACAATTTGCAAAGCGCTGCTCGCAAAAACACCGAAGCTCTGCATTTATAATCAATTTAAATTTCAAATTCAACGTTTTTCTTTTGCAAATTGTCAAAAGAAACGCAATAAACGCAATGAGCGCCGACTGAAAATGAAATGCTGCTTTGCAAACAATTCGAAATGAAAGTAAATCACGTTTTCTCCTCTAATTACGAGAATTTGAATGAAGCAATGAAAACGAGAGCGTAAACTTCTCGTGCATCGCACTCTCATCAATCGCATCGCTCTCTTCAATCACGAACTGCTCGAAGGCTGTGTCATCATTCACCGATTGATACAGTGTTACTTTAGATTGTGACAGCGGTTTGCGACATTATTCTCAATAATAATTTTTTCGTTCGGACACATTGCGCTCGAAGCATAACATATTTGATGACCTTTTAGCTTTGCCATCCATTTGATGAGAAAAAATGAGAACGAAAAACGAGCAGTGAAAAGCTATGATTTATACTTGCTGTAAGAGAAGCAGCAAGAAGATAGTAAAGAAGGTATCCAATTTCCTTTGTGTATCGTATTCGCGAGAAACAGTTGCTCGCCGAAGCTTTCTCGAGAAAACACCTTTCGCTGCCGTTAAGTAAAAGCTCGCCTATGATAATATAGCCTATTATTCGACGGGCGGCCAAATATCTGCGAGATTTGTTATTCGCATTGTGCGCTAGATGTGTGCGATGTCATTGCTTATGTTTATGTACTGTATGATGTCACACCATTAAATTGATCTTCAATCATCGCCTAGTCTCGCGTCGCTGTCCGAATGGCGCACAAAAGTAATCACTTCGCGGCAAAACGCTGTTACTCAAATGAAAGAGAAACGTATAGAGTTTTTTGAGCAGCGAAAGCCGAGATGATCTCAGTTTGTGCTCGCGAGCGAAAGCTGACAACAATTACAGGCATAAGGCGAGATTACCAAAGTTTTCGCGAATCGACACTTTTTACGAGTGCAGCTCGAGATTCGCACAGCCAACACAAGTGATAAAGGATAATTGAGTGTCGACGACAAAGCTGCTCGTCGCTGCGAGATCTTTGCGTTTATTAAAGGATGCATTCGGTGTTGCAACGCCCGCCTGCTGTCGAAAAGTTTTCGAGCTATCAGAAAAAGTCTGTTCGCAACTGAAATGCGTTTTTTGTTTTCAAGAACTGAAAATAGCGCGTGCAAGTGTTTGCAGCGTACAAATTTATTCGACACCAGCGACTAATCCAGCTTTGCATTCATATCTCCTCTAAGGATCGCTAGCAAAGAGAGCGAAGTTACTCTCAGTGGCAAAGAACTTGGCCTCAGTTTTCACAGCTTCTCACAGACGTTCGGATAGCGATGTAATTACACGGCGCATTTTGGGCTACGAATCGACAAGAAAATAAATCTTGGTCGAGTTTTACAGTAACAGCTTTCGTTCGCTTTTCAGATGCCATTATATTCTCGAAGAAATAAAATAATCGATTTATTGATGCACCGAAATTGTGTAGCGATGCGAGCACAGCTCCACAGCATCCGAGAGGCTGCACGTATCGATCCTTCGCACGATGACGCGAGCGAAAAGCATTCTATGCTGAACTTTTGGCGAATGTGTTGACTTAAAAACTATGCTCTGTAATTACATTTACGTTTTGTTCAGAATACGTTTCAATCTTAAAGTCGCGTACATTTTAAACATTTTCGAGCAATTCATTTAAGGCACGACTGAAACCGCACTCATTGCAATACATTTGCTCGTCGCACTCAGCGATCGAGTGAAGAATGCGACTGTTCCTACGGCGATCGAAATAATATTCAATGAGTATATTTCCGCTATTCGACAATGAAATTGGATCGCAATTTCCCTCACAGCACAATACAAGCAAATGTCAGTGCATAAGGCATTTCTTTTTGTTCTCAGTTTCACTTCTTTTACGAGAGGACGAAAAGTTCGTTTATGTCAACATAAACTAGATGCCTCGAAGATATGAGCAATGCTTTACTCAAAATCAAACAAAATAAAAAGTGAAAGAAAGCAGAGTTAGCATTCTGCATCCGGTAACAAGAGTGCTCGAGATGCTCTTGTTTTTTACAGATAGCCATTGCTTATCATAGTTTCTAAATTGGAGTCCGCGTTAAAATCAAACGAACAAATACAAAGTATTTTCTTTTCTTATTACAACTCAGCGAATGGTGTTTAAGTTGAATACATATATATAGCGAACAATTAAATCATAGTTTGAAAACGGTTTAAGATTAAAGAACAACTTTTTCATTTGAGTTTTCGATGAATCCATTCGTTCTTAAAATGATTCTCACAATGATAACAACTTATAAGCCGTCCTTTTTTTACACAACTAATTTCATTTGAAAATTTAGCAAGTTTTAGGGGCTAAAGAGGATTACCCAAGCGCCTTTTCGCTTTCTTAATGTTTCTTGTCGCTGATACACTGCTTATTGAACCGTCGGTGGTTGTTGCACTGCAAAAGAAAATTTGTTAGTTTCGTTCATTTAAAGTTGAAATTATATACTCACGCGAATTGAAATACAGCTCCTGGTTGCGATGATGAGTTCTGACCACCAAAATTGAAATTCGGAGTCGTTGAAAAGTTCATTGAAGGCATGACTGGTTGAGGGATAAGAGGAGGCTGTGAGGATGAGGCTCCGAAACTTAAGCCTGGTTGCGGCGGTTGATTTGCCTGTCCAAATTGAAACTTCGAAGTTGCTAATGAATTCTGTGCGAACGAATTAGATTTAAAATCATTTCCTAATGTGCTATTTGTGTTGTTAAAATTGAAAGCTGGTGGTGGCATCGTATTCATGGAAGTGGTCACCGGTTGCGAACCGAAAATAAACGGAGAAGCACCTGCTGTAGTTGTTGGTTGTGGTTGTGGTGGTGCAAATGTTGAAGGCTGGGACTGGCTCTGACCGAAGCTAAAAGCATTAGAAGGCTGCAATGATGGTTTTGCCGATGAGGCAAATGAAAAGGCAGATGATGTTGCTGGCTTATCATTAAAATTGAACGCTGACGTAGCTGAAGTAGTAACTAGTGGTTGTGATGTTGAACCAAAAGTAAAATTTGAATTCATTCCTTTTGAGGCAGCGAGGGACGAACCAAAAGAAAAACCAGAAGTGGAAGTTGTAGCCACCGCAGTATTCGGAGTAGCTGTTGGTAAAGTTGCAACATTTGTAGATGGAAACGTCGGATTATTCAGTGATGATTTTGTTCCAAATGTAAATTGGAACGCTCCACTTTTCGTGCTTGCTGTTTGTGAAGCTGGTTCGGTCGCAAAAGCAGTAGCCGACTCAGAACTTGTTGTTTTCACTACTCCCGAGCCAAAAGTAAAAGGGGATATCGTTGAGGTAACAGATGTTGGAGCTTTTGTTGTCTCTATTGAGGCGTTATTTGAGGAATTAAGAGGTGTATTTGCTAAAGATGATGAGCCAAAAGGAAATTTGAATGCAGGTTGTGAAGCGGTTGTAGTTGCAAACAACGAGGGTGTTGTCGTTGCAGCGTTGGTACTGGTATTTGTGAAAGTCGCACCAATACTTGTCTCAGACTTTGATGTCCCTCCAAATATGAAATTACTTCCAAATCCATTGCCAAAATTATTGGGTTTTTCACTTTCTTTTTTATCATTTATTAAATTAAAGAATGATGAGGTTGTAGTAGTTGTTGTTGTTGAGTTAGCAAACGATTGTGTTGTGCCAAATACTAAGCCAGTACCAGTGCTTGATGTCACAATGTTTTCTTTCGGTTTTTCTTCATCAGCCTTCTTAGTCGAATCATCTGATTTTATCGAAGTGGAGCCAAATGTGAAGACTGAGTTCGATACAGGTATTTCCGGTTTGTTAATTTTATTAAGATCGCCCGTTTTCAATAAAGTGTCCGATACCGATGTTTTCGGAGTAGTATCTTTTAAATCTTTTGGTTCAAATACCAGCGACTCTGTTGTTGATGGTGTCTTCACAGTGTCAGGTGCAGGTGTTAAATTAATAGAGCTTTGAGGTCCTGTTGTTTTTTCATCGGACTTCGGAGATGAAAGAGAACCAAAAGTGAAAGACGAATTAGTTGTTGTAGTCGATGCGGGCGCGGAGCCGCTTGAACTTGTGGTCAAAGAAAAGGTAGGTGAAGTTTTAGAAAAACCTCCAAAGCCTCCTTCAGATTGTAAATTGAATGAAACCTTTTTCGGACTCGACGTAGCAGTTTTATTTTCAGTTTCAGATTGTAATGATTTCTCTTCAGCAGGTATACCAAATTTAAACACTGGTATGTTGCTGTTAGTGTCTACACTTGAGAACTTATATCCAGAATAAACTTGATTAATTTCACTGTTGCTTTTCGGCGATGATTTCGGAGTCTCACAAGCAACACATTTTGAATCTGAAGACTTGTTTCGAACTAAGCATGTGTCGCATTCCCAAGTATCCGATGGTGGTGCAAATTTTTTACCCCAACCAGAGTTCGTAAGAGTAATATCATTTTTAACACTAGTTAAATTGTTTTTGTGAACATCTTCGTTTATTTGATGCTGTTTATTAACTTTTGAATTAAATTTTCCACACCGGATGCATTTGCTTCCATCGTTATCGATTAAACAAAACATACATTTCCAACTGTCAGTAGAGTCTACTTTTTCCGTAGAAAAGATTTCGGCTCCAGGTTTAAAAGCATCACATGCAGCACATTTCAGTTTTTCAATCGGATTTTGAATCATACAACGAGGACAACTCCAGTTACTTGAATTCCCATTCGAGTTAACTAATTTTTCACCGAATCGAACTGTTTCATTACCATTTGTGGTATCATTTAAACATATATCTTTCGATTTCGACAACATCTTCAATGAATGACTGTCAGTTTGAATATTTTCTGTTTTATCCTTTTCTTCGGCTAAAACTTGAGCATCAATTGGTTTGCTGAACTTTACTGGCGACTGGGAAACGTTATCCAACTTTTTCTGAGGTTTGTTTGGCAGCAATGGAGGATGAAACGTAAAAGCTGATAGTTTTTCATTATTTAAATTGTCATCGAGATCTAAAATCCTAGTTATAACGGTAGTAGGCTTTGACTTGACTTCACTCTCTCTTGACTTCATTTTAGAATCTTGATCTTGTCCGAAAGAAAATGATGGTAATGTTTTTATAGGCAAAGGTGCTAACGGTAAAGTGACCGTTTCATTTTCCATATTGTTTTTTGAAACTTTATTACCAGAAAATTTACTTATTTTGGTTCTAATTTTACCTCCTCCAGGAGCGCCCTGTTCTTTATCGCTTTGATTAGCATCAAAAGAAGTCAAATTTGATGAGAGATTAGCCTGTGATTTTGGTTCCTCAATATTCATCGATTTTGGCTCAAAAATACTGAATGTTGACGACATAGGTTTAGCAAATTTTTTTAAAGGTTTGATTATCATATTATTAGGTAGAGGTTCTTTGTAGACAGGCATTTTCTTTGCGTCTTCTAAGGGTGACGAAAACTTTTCCATGCTTGCTAATATTCGTTTCGCCGTACTGCTTAAAGTACTTTCTAAATTTTTCGATTCGGTTACTTTCACTCTCATTATAGATGGAATACGCTGAGTTCCGATTAAATAAGGACTTGAAGCAGTAAGACGTGCTCGTTTACTAGAAGCTCCTCCAAAAGAAGTTCTTCCTTCATAGAATGGCGACTTCTTTTCATTAGGAATAACTGAAGTCGGTGAAAAGAACTTCGATACATTGAACTCAGCTTTACGTTTAAGATTACCAGAAGACCATAAAAAGGACTGCTTATTTGTCACAACGCTATCATCCATTTGCTTTGATTCAGTAACTACACCGATATCACGAGTTTTTTTCATCAATTCTTTTCTTAAACTCTCCAAAGAGCTTTTTCCCAAAGGCAAATCTAGTCTCTGCAACATGTGATCCTGATGCGAAGGTACTAATGATGAACAACCAGAAGTAGAGGAAGCAGTGTTCGATGTTGTCGAAGAGCCCTCCTCATCAGCGGTGGTTTCCCGAAGCTTGCTCGCGGCAAATGTCGACGGCATGGATTCAATAGTGACAGAATCATTTAAAGCAGACTTTGATTCTTTCGTAGAGTGCGGTTCAAAGTTCTTAAACGGTCGAAGAGAGTGATCCACATTTCCTACTTCAACGCTATTCACTTCTTCTTCTTCGCCGACACCGTCACGCGCTGCCGAGTTGCTTTCTTCAACAGGATTCTCAGCGCTGGTCGATGGCACCAAAAAACTGGCCATGTTCTTAATCCAAGTCGGAATCACATCCTTTACAGTGGACGTTACTGTTGTCAATAAGGACTGAGGTCGAAAAAGAACGAAAGAAGAGAGCGATTTCTTGGAAAACGAATCATGAAAACTAACCTCATTCTTCGGTCTCTCATAAGGTTTCGTCGTCCGCCGTTTCTCTCGTTTATATTTCCATTTATAGCTCGATTCTTGCGACATTTTGAAAGACAAATGGAAAGAAGCAATTTATAGAGTTTTTCGTGCGTTTAAATCGAGAAAAAAATCGAAAAATGCGACTGAATTCACGCACAATGTGAATTTCGCGAAGACGACATCTTTGAATTGAAGGACACAACTGCAACCAATCGCTGCTCGAAGCGCCAAAAATGAAACAGGTGCTTTCGCGCCGCCACCCGCTGTATCTTTCCGGAGATTTGTCACTTTCGCTCCGTTTGCCTTTCGCTTTACGCTTACTTTCGCACAGAACTCACTTTCGCTGTTTTTCCTCTTCTCTTTGTTTTTTTAATTTATTTTTTAAAAGGGAAGAAATCAAAAAAGCTACGCAAACGAAGCTTTGTCGACCGTACTGTGCAGCGGTCCCTGTTGGCTGATTGGCCGAATGGTGACCAATGCGAACGCTCACAGCGCATTTCAATTCAAAGTTCGTTTTATTTTCGCTTTTCTTGTTTTCAATTCAAACGCATATTTTTGCGAAAAAAAGCTCGAAAAACTGTCAGAAAAAAATCGAAACGATGGATAATCAGGAACTTGATACTCGTCAAGAGTTCGAGAATTTCTTTCCGCCTTCTGTCCGCGCTTCAAAGCGCTCGTCGGTAATTGCACCCGTCAACAATTCGCTATAAATTAACAATTCATTTCATTTCAGATTTTGAAACAACTCGACAACAATACCGAATGCTTAAGAGATGAACGACGCTCCTCGAAACGTGTGAGCTTTTCGAAAGTCGTCCGTTATCAGTAAGTTGCTGTTTTATCTTGAAATTGGCGCAAAACAATAGCTAACATTAATTCAATGCAAGTCGTTTCTGCTCGTTAGAACAATAAATTAGAACATTAATAGTTTAATAGTTATATAGTCGACGCATTAGCATACTTCAAACATTTCTGAAACATTCGATACTTTTTAATAAGAACCAAATTCCGAATCGATCAGCTTTGCACACGCCAATGAATAATGTAAAAGCAACTTCTCTTGAATCAAATGCCCAAAAAATTTTGAATTGTTTTCTATTCGAATTTTATCAAATGTGATTAGAGAGAATCTAAATCAAAAAATTGTGATAACCTTATTTTAAGATTTTGAATAGACTTATTCATGACAAGCCAAGTTTACAAACGACTTGGAATGAAATATGGGAAGAAATCAGCGGGCAATGTGTTGAAAGATGAACGTAATGGCGTTTTTAAATGTTGTGTTCAAGCATCTCTAGAAAACTAATAGTTCAAACTACAAAAAGTCAAATGTTTGTTGTTTGGTATGCATTTTAAACAAAGAGAAATTTCGAAAGGAATTCGTTAGAGGTAAAAAGTGTTATGTTGTGCATTATTCAATATCTACCTGGAAAATGTAGATTTTAGCCGAATTTCATTTTGGTAAAATTTCAGTATACCGGACAAGGCATAAGTGGGGTACCCACCCATATGATATGTACAGTTTCGAAAAGAATGTTT
>NCKU01003362.1:0-15356 GCA_003675995.1 Dinothrombium tinctorium | reverse complement strand
CTTCTTCTGCTGCTACTTCTTTTTTCTTCTCGCTCAGCATCCGCGTTTTCATCACTCAATGTTTGTTTAACAAAAAAAATATATATTTTTAAGTCGTAATCACGAATATGTTGTATTCAAAATTAAAAATTCTTCAATCATTTACGGCTTATAAGAAGATGAAGAAAAATAATATTGAGAGAGAGAGAGAGAGAGAGAGAGAGAATGAAAATTTCGCTTGTTTTCAAATAAACTTAAAAAGTTATAAATTCAAAAGTGTTTTTGAAAAACGCTTCTAAGCTCGATATATGATAAAAGAGTACGAAACTCGCGAAAAGCACGTTCAAAATATTAGAATAATGCTTGTGCTGACAAAAATAATACAGGTTACGCCTTATTGATCTTTGGCAAAACAGTGACGGCTTTAAACACACACACACACACATATATATATGTGAAAAAAGGAAAAAAGAATATATCTCAAAGTAAAAGAGCTAACATTTTAATCACAACTAAAGTGTTGTGTGTAAAGGTTTTATGCTAGAAAAACATCACAAGCATAGAAAAAAAACAACGCTCACACTGTTGACGGCAAGCTTTTATATTCTCACTGTTCTCGATTGGTGTTTTGGGACAACGAAAATGCATGTTTACTTGTGTTTTCCTAAGAGCAATTCTAGCTAATTTCACACCTTCTAAAAAGATCTTTTTGGCGCAATCAATAGAAAAATTTTATTAAAATTTTCAAATATCAGCAAAATTTAAGATTAGTTTTTGACTAAATTGATTATCCGTAAATAATTTGAAATTGAATTTAAATGTTTTTTTTTTCGTTTCTTCAAACAAAGTACTTTCACAAAGTGTTTGAAATTTAATTTTTTTGGACAAATGCATTGTATTAAAACTCTTCACCATAGTCTCATTAAATTTAAAAAATGATAAAGCGTCGTAAATTCGTCCACGAGAAGCCGCATCGAATCATGATTTTTACTTAATCAAAAGTGAAAAAATAAAAAACTTTTCACTCACTCATATATGTTACAAAGTCTAAAGAGCGACATTTTATATTTTACTACTAGATAAAAAGTTAGAAGTTTGAGCAAATGAAAAATAGTGGTTTCAACCAAATTTAACTTTTATGCAAAACATTACTCAAAAGAAAAGACACAAACGGTACAAAGTACATATCAATGTGAGTGAAAAATTTTTCGACTTTCTTTTTGAATATTAAATTCACCGCAATTGATCAAAAAAGCAGCGCTAACATAAATACTTAGAGAAAAATTTTTCAAAAAATAAATTTCCACAATTATCTTGCTTCAAAATTGGATTGCATCTAATTTTAAACACAATCGCGTAAATCATAATTAAGCTTCAAATCTAATTTTTTTTTCTTTGTTTTGTCTCTGTTTTTTCACTAGACTCAAACATCGTTTCGAAGAAACTCGCAAAAAAAGTTAATTTTAAATTATAGCTTCAAATTCAAAGAAAATACTTTCATTGTCTTTCAAAAGTGATTTCGCCGTTTAAGTGTAACAAATGTGAAAATTTAACCCTGACTTTAGCTTTAAAGAAACGCAATTTGATTGCACTATGATCTTTCGCTGAAAATGTTATTTATGAAGAAATAAAAATTGAAGCGAAAATGAAAGTTTTGCTGCTGTTCGCTCATTTTAAAAAGTGATGATGATGGGATTAAGCGAGAGCAAAGTTTTTTTTTAAATGAGATTTTTTTATACAATAAAAACTTTTTTCAGTCGAAAGAAAATTACCTTTTGAAAAAACAAATAATTCTATTTTTCTAAGTGGCTCAATTGCTTTTCTGTTATTTAAGTTTGAAATTAAATTTTTTTAAAGCAAGATCAGATGTTTGTAGCGCTATTGTCGACAACCGAAAAGCGTAGCGAGCGAAAATTCATTACTTCGAACATTTTTTCCGATTAATTATGACATAGAAAGTTAATATTGTATTTCATGCAAAATCTGTGAACGTCAATAATTGGGAATCGACCGAAAACCTTGTAGATTTACTAAGACTCAACGAAATTTATTTTCAATCATTTTTTGAAGAAAAGAATAAAGAAAGAATAGAAGAATTCAAAGAAAAAATTAATTGAAAAAATGATGAAATGGACAAGCTTGACAAACAAACAAAAAATATTTGTCGTTATAATTTTTATTTAATCTCTAATCTCTAGTTTTTTAATACACCAGAAAATCTTGCACAATAATCTTGTTTGATACTGTATTTAGTATTTCAAGAACCAAGCGAATTACACACAACTGTTTAGAAAAGACTCTAAATAATGAGCTTAACCGAGCTTGTTACTTTTTTCTTATTTATTAGCACGGATTGAATCCTTTACAAAAGCTTCGATCTGATTTAAACTTGTGATTTTAAATCAAGATTTGAAAAAAGCTGTCGAAATGACAATTTTTTCAGAAATCGGTTTTTACTAACTTTCAATCAATTTCTCTCTCTCTTGTTCTACTCTTTTTCTCACTCAAAATGATAGAGAAGAGAATAAAACAAAATTCTCATATTGTCGAATAGATTTGAACGAATGGTAGAATCACTTTTGCTATGAATATAATAAACAAAACGTAATGATAATAGGCGCTCTTTGCGAAGCTTTGAGGCGAGTAAAACACAAAGTGAAAAAGAAAAGAAATTTTTTTTACGTCGAAAAAGCGCGTTAAAGAAAGACAAATTAAAGAGCGATAACAGTAGCGAAAGATGATATATAGGGTTTTAAGTGAAAGATAATACTTACGAAGTACACATGCTACAAGTGAATGTTGTCAATTCTTGAGATCAGTCATAAATTTGAAAATTGGCAAATGCTTTTGTCCGACAAAGTGAAGAAAAACTTTTTTCTTCGCTAAAGTTTGTTGGAACAGTTCAGTTTCTTCTTTTGCTTCTTCTTCCGAAGAAGTAGTGTTCGCACTTTTTCTGAAAAGTTTTTAAGAAGATTAAATAAAATTCAGTTTTGCGAAATTGTAGCAGTTCGCAATGTCTTTTCTATTTTTTCGATTTCGAAGCGAATCTCGATGTTCACAGCTCACTGTGTATCATCATTTCACCTTTACGAATAAAAATAGTATAAATGTTTCGTGAACACGGCTGTCTGAAGACAATAAACTCAACAGCATCTAATCCGAAGCCATATTTACTTCCCCCGAAGGCGGAGTTTTTAGTTGCGGTGTTTTCGGGAGGAGGAAAAGCGCAGAACTTTTCAATATATAAATCTCCAATATCAGGTAATATTGCAACGCGTTCGATGTGCGAGGGTAGTCGAGAAAAAAGTGCGCTCTTCCATCGAGCTTAGCTTCGCTTGACACTCGCTTCAGGATGCAAAGCGAAGAACAAAAAAGCGTTCACTCGTTTAATTTACTAGCCACAAGCAGCAGCTTTCTATCATCGAATCGCTCATCACTTGTAAAATTACTTTTGATCAAGCAAACATTTATTTCGTAAAAATGATTAATCACAAGAGGCAAAGCGATATAACTAGTCAGATAATGTTTCGACACAAGCCACTAGTGTCAGCTTAAACAATGCTCGCAAATTTGAATTGGTTTTGAGTTAAGTGTTAAAATTATTAATATAAGAATAAAATTAGTTTTTAAACTGGGAAAGCACGATATGAAAATTTTTTAAAATAAATGAAATTTTGTTAATGACAAACTTGATCAGTGAGAAGCCCACAGTGAAGTAATTGATTGACAAAAGAATTTCATAAAAGAGAAAAACAAAATAATTATCAAAGACATTTTTTGCTTTTCAAATTTTGATTAACAGCATTTTAAGAATTCTTTTCAAGTAACCCTAACAACTTCAATAACCGTAGAAATTGTAATCTTTGAAGTTTTTCATTTTTATAGATAAACACACATATTATAGGTTACACTTTTTATTCAGAATTTAATCGGTGTGTTTTGCATTAATATAACTAATAAGAACTTTTTAGCTCGTTTTTATTGATTTAAATTTTATTTAAAAGCATAGAGCGAGAAAAAAATTTGTTCGACTTGATTTCCAACATCTTACAGCAGCAATATCGAAATACAGAAACCTAAATGAGAGAAAGTAATTAAGAAAAGCAATTAATGAGTAGATTTCGACGAAAATGTGCGCTTACTGATAAAGCAAAATATGGTTATGTTCACTTCGTGACATTTTAAAAACTCGAGCTTTATTTTTCTTTCATTTAATTAAGAAAATTTTTGTTTTAAAAAATCAGCATATGGATCGAAGAAGCAAAATATCTCAATTATTTTGAATCATTTTGCTCGATCAAATCGATTTGGTCCTTATAACAAAAGTTTATTTTGAACGAAATACTAAAACTTTTCTTTGAAGGAAAATTTTGATAAAATCTTTAAAAATTATTTTTAATAAGAAACTTGAACAAAGAAAGGAAATCATAAAATAGTTATTGCATAAACTGAAAATAAGCGATCGATTCAGATATTTTGCATAATTGCTTTATATAATTATAAAAATGAAATCGCATTTTCAAATACAAGCACGCAATGTAAAATATTTTTTGTGAACCATTCTTTAGCGATTTTTGCATTAAAACAGGATTCGTTTAAAAATTGTTTTCAACAGCTCACATCTCTTTTGGTTCAAGAGGATTATGTCGAAACAGATAGCAACAAAATCAATTTGATAAAATTGGAGAAACTGATTTATTTGATTTTCTTAACAAAACAAACTAAATTTTAAAATACAAATGCAAATATGTTTTCGAAAATTGAAAACACGAAAATGAAAAAAGTTAATATAACTAGCAAATCATAATTGTCTAATTAATTTAAAAAATGATTAAATTTTAAAACATTACGTCTTTTAATGCTCAATGGTGCTATCAGTGATCAAGTGAAATTTTACTAGTTAAAATTCAACTTCAAATTAATGAAAATGATTGATTAAAGATAATACAACAAATTTGAATATTGTTAACATTATAAAAATAATAGTTGAAAAGTCAATTATGTTCTGAATCAGCTCACAAAATTGATTTTGTATGTGTTAGTGATAAATAAATGTCGATTTGATTTGATTTGATTTGATTTGATAAATAAAAACTATTTAAATTCAGGAATAAATTATAAAGTTATTGAGTATATTTCAAAGAACGATTGAATTTTGACCTCATCTAGATGATTTTTACCTGTAAAAAGCTAAAATTTTATAATTTCACTGTTCATCGTTAATTCTACTTACAAAGAATCTTAACTAACTTATCCTATGTATTTTAATCAACAAAATTATAGTACTGATGTGAGAGTTCAAACAATGAGAACAGTGTTCGAAACAGCTTAATACTTTGAAGGAGAATCACCCATTACAATCGTTTTCGGGGGTAGGTTAGGATCAGAAAAAAATAAAAATAATTTAAGTTTTGGAATTTTTTCGCTTTCTTCTTTCATTTTATGCAAAATTTTTTAAGAAAAAAATACTTAATATTCGAGTACAACAATTGTTGTAATTATGTCGATCCCTTCGAGTGTTAAGCTGTTTCGAACACTGCAATGAGAGAAAAATCAAAAATAATTTCAATACAAAGCAAGAGAATTAAAAATTCTACTTAATTCTAAAAATGATTAAATTTCAAGCGATAAAACTGCTTTTACACTAAAAAAAAGTTTTGAAAATCGAAATCTTCATTATTTGATAGAACTTTATACATTTTTGAGTTAATTTTATTTCTATCCAAAATCCGTTATTCGAGCCAATTTTCAGTAAAAATCAGAAATCTTTCATTTTTTGTTCACTGCTTTTTTGATTTCATTTATTTCTTTTCAACATTATTCACTTAAGTATCGCATAACAATTGCAATTACAATAAGCATCATTTTACGCAAACATGTATTAAAAATAAAAATAACGCGAGAAAACAAAAGAAACACATAAAAGTAATATAAGGTTTAAGTCCAGTTTACGAACGAAATCAAATTCACTTTAATACTATGAGGATATACTTTGATGCATTTTATGACACTGTTTTCAATAAATAAAGTTTTGTAAATGCTGAATGTGCAAAGTATAAAAAAGTTTTGTGAGCCATAAGTATCGAAATATTTCTCTAGTTATTTTGCCAAGTAAAAAATAGCAAAATAGAAATCATCAAATAGCATCCTATTGCTCATTTCACTTTGTGGATAATATACACACTCATGGACACATTTATATGCTATCTTTTCCATTAAAACTTGAATTTTCAATAGATAGGATAAAATATTAATATGGCCACGAGTGTACAATGAATAAGATGAAAATGATTCACAAACACAAAGTTGAGAGGAAGTCTTTTTCGAAATAAACGCAGTAATACTTTAATGCAATGAGTTAACAAAGCGAATACTGCGCTGTATTAATAGTAACTTTGAAAAGTCATTTCATGCTAGTGGTGTGAAGAATATTAGTCTATCCATTCAAAATAAATCAAATTACAATTTGACGTAAAAAGCGTCTATAGACAAAATACACTTATGTGAGCGTAAATTGCTTACAATCAGTGCGAAACTTTTCGATTTCAGCTTTTATTTTATCGAAAGTGAACTTGAGTCGAATTATTGCTAACATCGCTTATAATTTTATGTGAGTGTTAAATGCTGAATTCCGAAAGTGAAAGAATGTTTTGCACACTTTCTTTGTGTAATTATTTGTGATTTATTTCTCTCTAGTCGCAACTTTTATTCACTGCTAAATGAAGCTCATGAAAATGCAAAAAAGAGATCTCATTGAATTTTATACGAATTGCAATCGAGCAAAATTTGTCTCGCTTTCATTTCGTTTTTCGCTCATATTTAAGAATTGAAAAGTGTTAAATTTTATTTTGAGACTTTGCATTTAGATTAAAAGCATTTTTTTCAAAGAAAATTTCATCTGGTCTATTAAATCTTTTTTAATCGAAAATTTGACATTTTTTGTATTTGTATTTTTAACTTAACTTTAAAAAAGTGAGTTCAAAAAATAAGAAAATGCGTATGACAGTACAAGAAATTTATGGTTTGTACTTTTGAAAAAATTGAAAAATATTGGAGCAGTGAAACAAAGCTTATCTACCACTCTTGAAAAGTGCATAATGTTTTTTCATTCTGAATTTAATTTCCTCTATCTTTTCAAAAGCAAATTAACTACTTTTTAAAGTTCAATTTGATTAATCTAGAAAGAGTGTTTCGATCATTAAATAATTTCAATAGTAATTTCGCTTTTTAAATTCTTAGATAGAGCAACATCTTATTCTTTGTTAATTTTCTGTAAAGCACGTAGATAAATTGTAGGCACATGTATTGTTGATTTGATATTAAATTAATGTTATCCGGTTTAACCAAAAAAATTCAATATTTGAACTTTTTAAAGAATAATGCGAACTTGGAGAATTAAATTTGAGTTTTTTAATTTTTAAACTCGTTACAAACAAAATACTAGAAGCAATTAAATATTAAACTAAATGTAACAATATAAATCAAGACAACTGAAAGAAACCGAGTGATCTATGGATACTAGCATTGCGCCACTAATGAAAAATAAGTATTTTTGACTACATAATATTAAATTAAACTATTCTTTTGCTTCCCACTGATTATAAATAGATGGGGTTGAAAAGTTAAAGAAATTCAAAAAGTAAATAAATTTGTTTGTATTTGTTATGAAAAAGTATAAAAATGATGCTATCATTTAATTATAAATTTGAGATTTTTCTCTTTTTATGAGTTTAAATGATACAAATATCACGATACCCTCATGAACTTGTTATCACTTATCCTTAAGTGAAAAATAAGACTCCAAAAACTAAAGAACAAATTTCTCAAAATTTGCGCAAATTTAAACTTTTTTTTGCTAAGTAAGGATAAAGAATTTGCCAGTTTTACAAAAAATAATAATAAAATTTATTTTGTCATACGTGCTAGATACATGTCAAATGTTTTGTCACTAAAATTTTTACATTTTATATGATTCAATTGAATGAAGCAATTTAAAGTTTGTCTTTATCAAAAAATGGATCGTGTCAAGTGTAAAAATCTGAATGAAAATAAATAAAATATATACCTAAGCTAGTGTTTCGCTTAATTTTAACAGATCACAAAATCTTCTAAAATTAAATTTTTTGTTTTCTTAAAAATTGTTGACATCCGCATTTTTATTTGTACAAAGCACTTTCTTACTTTTGTTTCATCGTAAAACTATATTTTTGTAATATTTAAATCTTATTTTCATTGATATCTTTATATTTTTTAAATAACTATGCATTTTTATATATTTCTTAAGACTTTACTAAGTAAAATAATTTGTAATATTAAGATTTAATTAATTAAATGTAATCAATGAGGTTTTCTGCTTTACCTATATATTATGCCTTCCAAATAAATTCAAAAAATATTTGTTCTCATATGTCAGAAATGGAAAGAAAGCAAAGAGAAATATTTGAAATATTTTTTATCTGTACCATCGGAGACAGAAAAAAGTTTCTTAGAGAGAAAAGCGTATTTTATTGCATTTCACAAGACATTATATGATTTAATTTTGATTTATTCTCACAAAAGCAGTTTCGAAAGTGCTTTAATTTAATAATTGTTACTCACAATTCAGTTCGCTATCCAAAAATGTGCTAAACAGATCGATGACTCGAGAAAGAATGGCACTAACACAATACGCTAGCATAATAACGCGGACGGAACGAACACAGGCTTAAAACAGGAGGGCTATTTAATGAAACGCGATGAAAACTATTTACAAAATGAAGCGAATATCTCACATAACTGCAATGATTCCTAACACATTTTATACTACTAAAATGTATCGAAAAACACTTCTAGATCCGAACATTGCAAGCAACAATCGAATTTTGATTAGTCGAAATTCAGATTTCGCATAGTGTCGATTTTTCAGTGGGGACCAAGAAAATGGTTAAAGAGGCAAACGGAACAACCAATAAAACAGTGGTCAGCAAAAGATCTCAGATCTACAAAACATTCAGATAAAAAATGTTGCAGCTGAATTCCCATAAATATCTCCTTTACAAATTATTTATTGCATTTCTGAGCTAGAACATGAAAATGAATCAAAATAAAGCACGTTTTGTGTGTCACTTTTTGATGTGTAGTAAAGTATGCTTTTCGCAATAAGAAACTTCTTCCATTTCGAGTAATACATCCTTATTTCATCCATTCTTTCATAGTCTACAAAATTAGGACAAGATATTTTACTTTTTTATCTTCATTATTTGAGCTTATTTGTTTCATATTAGTTAAAAATCAAGATAAATCTTGTTATGATTGTTTATATTTTCCAATAACGCATAAATATTAGAGTGAAACACTTGATAACTTTTATTTCAATGTTTATTGCCACTTTACTCTTGATCATACATATGTTCACCTGTCAATTAATAAAAATGCAAAATTGAGGTTTATATTTGTTTGGTTTTAACGTTTCCATAAATTCGATCTTGACTTCGAGATTGACTTCGATCAATGTGTCAATATCAATAACAAATAAGAATAACTTTTTTCAATTTTCTTTTTATCAAAATTACGTCAAAGTATCGGTGTTTAACTCAAAAATATAAGAATCACTTTTAACTAGCACACATACTTGCAGGGTATAGCTAATATATATAGATACGGTATATATTAATAGATTTAAAGGTTCAGATGATAGAGTAACAACAATATTAAGAATTGTTTCAGTAAAACTTAGTTGATGGTAGCCTTTCAATTTTATATAAATCTAAGCGAGTTCATAATCTAATAAAAATAACAAACACGAAAATTTGGATAGCAAATTCAGTATACATTTTATATTCTTTCTCATAATTTTCTTTTTCAGAGTTTTTTATTTTTCGCACTTTAGATTCGCAAAAGATCTTTCGGAAACCATTTTTGAGTTTCATCGCGAAAATATAAAATAAAATAAGATTTAATTGCAATAATTATTTTGATTTGAAAATTTTAAAAGAAACAAAGTTTTATCAGGTAGAATTGTGAGTTCATCTATAAGCTTAAGATTGAGAAATTGTTTGGAGAAAGTAGATCTTTCTTTTCATATATACAATCATTTTTCTCGATTCTTTTTGAATCAAAATTTTTCATTTTGAGAGAAAAATCAAATTTATTTATCAATCACTGATTTATTAGCGTGCAACAACGGTTTTATTATGATCTAAACTAAATTAAGATAAAAATAAATATTCATTTTCATGAAATAAAATCAATAGTCCATTATTTGGTGAAATTGAATAAAAATTTTTTCATAAACATAAATCAAGTTATTGAAATTAACCATATTTAATATGAGTCAACTTTGATTCTTAAATAATAAAATTAGTAAATTAAGTTTATAACTATCAATTTGTTTTTTATAGCAAAATCATTGCCAAGTTTAAGCCTAAAGATACTTTATTTTGAGCAGAAATTCAGCCGAAAACTGATCGAACTTATTTCAAGTAAAAAATGCTCTTTAGTGATACTGAAAACCTATTTAATGAAGCAAATTTTTGTGTATGTGTGTGTGTGTCTTATTAAGTAGTTTAACATCTTAACTAAAAAAATTTGAGTCTATTTAAAAAATTTTTCATTTTTAAATCATGGTTATATAATAGGGTAATTTTTAATATAAAAATGCATGCAATGTAAAAAAGAGACGCCAGTGGCATCATTATTTTTTTACGATGTCTCATGCATGCGAAAACTTTCCGCGTAATTTTCTTCTTCTGTATACGTAACAAGTAATGGCTTAAGTGATAATAATGTCAAAGTAGAATTGACATTTGAAACGTTCATTTAATGTTTAGACCATTAATTTTGTATGAATAAATTTTCTTTAAAAATTTTCAACGTCATCCTTTTATAAATTATATCCTGAAAATTAAAATTCTTGTTTGAATATTTATTTGTATTTTAAAAAATTTAAAATTCAAATAAAATTCATTTTGATCCCAAAATTCTCTACTTCTTACTTTATAATCGACATTTTTTTAAAGAAAATGTGAGAAAAAACGATATTTAATAGTGAAAAATTCAAATAAGAAAATCGGCGATAAATAAATGTTTACGGGCGATTAAATTCGAAAAATAAGTTTCATTAAAATTCCCCATCATAATTTTTTCTTAATGGTTGTATGTGAGAAAAAGAAAAAACTTCACCTTTTATATTTTCCATGTAACTATTTTTTATTTGTTTGCGGTTTGAAAATTCAAATTTAAAGAGAAAAAATAACAAACACAATAGTGGTTCAATACAAAATTTAGTTTTGTATTTGTCTTAATTTGGTGTGATAAACACAATAAAACATTAAAGTCAAATTTGAACAAATAAAAATAGTGGAAGAAAAAATATATTAGCAATTAAATTGAATTTTAAAAAATTACTTTCGCTTCTATCAAAGCAATAATTCCAAAATTTGAAACTAAATTATTAGCGATTATTTGTTTTTAAAGATAGAAAACTAAAACAAGTTAATCGAAAGAAAAAGTGTTCGTGTTTGTTTAGTTCAAGAAAATAATTTAAAAAGTAAACTTAAAAATGTATTTAGCGATAGTTAAGAAAAAGAAAGTAAATGTTAATCTATTTTTTTAATTAGATTAGAATAAATGCAAATTCAATGCTATGTCCATTGAAAGAGATGCCAATGTTTGAAAGTTAACGCTGTGTTTTGTAAGTGAAAACGCGAGACAAAAATTAACGATGAAAATAATTGAAATTAATGCCAGAATAATGAATGTATTTCGTTTTGCCGAATATCACAAATTGTGAAAATAGAAAGTATCGAATTATATTTAAAATGGGCAGAAAAAATTTAAGCCATCTCATGATGTGCAAATTTGTTGATCGTGATGTACCCTAAAAAATAGCTTCACTGCTTCAAAATCATTTTTTCGCGAAAACAAAAAAGATTAAACGGTAATTAATTTTTTTTCCAATAAAAGAAGAAGCATAAATATTATGATACTGAAAGGTAATAAATACATTACAATTTAAAAAATGCGGAATAAATATTTTTTAAAAAAGATTAATTCGAAATTAAAGTTTGATGAGCGTTGAACGATGTTGATGATGCGAACGCTTTTGAATAGCATGCCTTTTGCTTAAACTGTGATTGCCTGCTACCCTTAAAAATACAAAATCGCGGAGGTATTTGTTAAATGAAGAAAGCAGATCATTTAATCCTGAAAATATACGAACTGCTAACGGTTGATTGCTGTTTGATGCTGGTGATGGAATACTTTCAGCGCGTCGTGTGATAAATCTCTCGAATGGATCATCGTCTTGGTCAGCGAGTCTAATTAAGTCAACAAATTCCACTTCGCGTAAAATGTTCACTAATCTTTCTGGATGATTGGTTATGATGCCATCAACACCGGTTCTGTGATTTAAGGATTTTTCCGGTTAATCATAATTACGAACACTTAATGAACTGACCTGAGCGATGCGCGTAAATTTTGCGTCAAGTCTATTGTCCAATGGTAAACTTTGTCGATATACTTGTCGTCAACCATCATATTGAGCTCATCTCTGCGTTGAAGTATTTGCGTCAAGCGACCAAGATTATAGAATGGGCTGATGCAATTCGATCTGCCGTCGCCTTGCCAAATATTATTGATCACTTCGATCTTTTGCCACATAGAAATGACGCTGTTCAACGGGTCGTTGAGGCCAACATCCCAACCAATTCGTTTATTCAAATGCTCCAATCCTCTACTCTCCAATTCATTTTGAAAGCCGAGCACAAAGTCGGAATCGTACACATGACCGATCGAGAGTAGAAGATAAACTTTCGACGTAGTTTTTCCGCCCTCGAAAAGATGCGCGATAATTTTGTCGGCAAGATCTTGACCCGCGGGTGCTTTCGAGCTCGGAGGCAAGTTGGATATTTTTAAATCAAGAAACAGGAGCGCGAGCTTTCTCTTATAAAGCGCACTTTCTGAGTGAGAAAAAGAGAAAAAGAACGAAAAAAACGATTTTCAATTAAAAATGCTTTATGATTTAATTAAACAAGCTAACGAACTGGCAAGTTATTAATTATGTGCCTGCAAGATCAAAAAATTGTTACGAATATGTCAAATAATCACCGAGGGCGAAAAATGATCGAGTAAAAGAGCGTGAGATAGAGATAGAGAAAGAGAGCGGGAGGTAGAGAGAGACTGAGGTGATATCGATTTTGTCGTCGCAAAATTCTTCGCAAAATTCTAGGAAACGCTCGACACTTACCAGGTTTCGTAATTTCATTGACATATTCTAAATATTTCCTTATTTCCTCGCGTTCGTTACAGTGTCGAAAGCAATCGCAAGGATAACCGTGGAATGTGTACAGAGCAGTTCCATTCGGCGAAAATGACACATCGGCTTCGATCGCGTTCGCACCTCGCGATAGATAGTAATTGATTTCTTTAATCGAGTTTACCATATGTGCGATGTTATAGAAAGGTCTTTGCTGCGCGTTCAACGCGCATACAAAAAACGATAGACACCACCAATACTTGAGGACGAATTTAGCAAAAGTTTGAAAGTTAAATTCAACGACGCAATAGCGATTCGTTCTCGCTTGCTTCATTTTCGCGACGAAAAACTGCGAAGAAATGCGATGTGAATCAGAGCGTTTTAGTTATAACAATGCATCCGAGAGTAAATAAAAAAATCCGGCGAATCAAACGAAATTGAAAAGGGCGACATTCAAAACGATTGTCGCTATTGCTTCATTGTAAAGCGATATTCATTCATTTATTCACCGAACACAATAACACAACTTACCATTATTCACAAAACTGCTTTTCAATTGCGGGTTATTCATTTACAGCCGTAACCACAATCTCTTTACACACACACAAAGCGAGTGCACAAGGATTCTCTTCTCTTTATGGTCGCATTCTAGTCATAAACACATCGGCTTACACAGGTAGTGTGTGAATGATTAATATCCATTTATATCGTCGAGCAGCGCGAATAAAATCACCGCTCACTGCGAGCTTAAAGAAAATCAAGAATTTAATCGCGTGAGTTAAAGTAACTAACTTTTCTTCTTACATTGAAAAACTCTACTTGTTTAAAAAAGTTTACTTTTATGTCTATAGCTGCACAACACACACACATACAGCGGTAATCAATTGCTATAATGATGATACTGCTAATGTGATTTATCACGAAATCATCGCCGGTGACAAAGGAAGAAAGCGAGGAGAGCGAACGAGAGAGAAAAGAAGAAAAATCGAAAAAATATTTTCAGCTTCGAAAGTTGACAAGTGTGTGTGTGTGTGAGAGAGAGAGAGAGAGAGAGAACAAATGAACACACACGGCGAGTGTATAACAGCAAAGTGGCGAGTGGTGAATTAACGGCTAAATAATTGAGACTTTTATATACATTCACGTTTACTATTATACAGCGCTCTGCGTACTATCCGGTTTTCAAGTTTAAGATTCACCTGTGGAATCGTTAAAAAAGCGCATACCGCTGCTTCTCCTCTCTACTTCAACTCCACTAACTTCTTCCACTTCTTCTTCGCTTTATCGCTTATTTTCTTACTTCTTAACGAATTTTCATCGAGTGCAATAAACTTGGAGGTCAACATTTTTGCTCGACTGTATATATATATAAATTATATTATACATATAATACAGTCTTTGCAGAAATTAATGCTCATAACGTGTCGATATGCAATTAAAATTTTCGCTCTAACAACAACACTCAAACTTTTCTTAAATTCATAAAAACGCATTTATTTAGTTAACACGTGAAGCAATCATTTTCTATTGCTAGCAATTTACTTAATACGTAATGAATAAATTATTTTTTGTTTTGTTTTAAATTAATGAGTTCCACCGCGGTAAAAGTCAATTTTGATTAATTAAGAAAATTTTTTATCGATTCAATTTAAATTGATTTATTGTGTTTTAGCAAATTTTCTTCTCTTTAGAAAATAAAGCTACGCGAGAAGAAATCATTTTTATTGTCGCACCTCCTCCGCAAAGGTCGTCCACATAAATGTTTCGTTAATTGCGTTGAAAATTTATTTAAATACAACACTAAACGGTCTTCATAAAAAACATTCGTAATGAAATGTATTTAAAATTTAAATTTAAGCAATAAAAAACCTTTTCAATGTATACATAAATTCAAATACATTAACAAGGATTTTGATCTAAATATTATCTTTTACATCATCATTACTTCTGCGTAAAGTCGTAAATAAAGCGAACAAAACGCGTTGATGGAAATAACGGTCGAAGTTTTGTAGCGGCTTCGAGTCACATCTTACGCTATCGTTATTCAATGTAATTGTAAATGCTCTTCTTTGTAGTCTAAAAACTTATGATGAACGGGTTACAAGACGCTCGTAATTTAAAATCAAATTTTTAAAATTGTAAA
>NCKU01003361.1:0-15096 GCA_003675995.1 Dinothrombium tinctorium | reverse complement strand
AAACTTACTATTATTAAAGTGCATGATAATAAACCTCACAACAAATACATGCATTTGCATGAGATTCACATCCCTGGTCATCACTAAATTCGATAGCCGACATTAAATTTTTATTTTTAATATGATAAACAAACTTTACTTCATCAAAAACTTTGTATCGATTTTCACATATAAATGATTGCAATTACTTTATAAAATAACTAAAGTTTAATGAGTTAAAAAAATTATTTTTCCCAAATCAAATGCAAATAGATTTAAAATTATTCACTGACTAAAAAGCTGTTGAAAAACTTCAAAAATATTTTATGTAAATTTTTCGTGGGGTCGTTTTCGAAATTGAAAAAACACCTTTGACATTTTAACGAGATTTTATTGATTTCAAAACTTTTTTTTGAGAAAACTTTAATTTTAAGCCTTTTACTCAAATTGTCAATAAAATTCGCAGTGAACTTCGGAGTTTTACAAAACAACACAAATTACTTAAGCTTGTTTGGAAACTTCGTAGTTCATTTTTATTGCGTTTATTTTATGAACAACGATGAGATTTAAGCAAATGAAGTAAACATTTTTACTTTAGAACAATTTTGCGTATATATTATCAAAACTGACTGATAAAAAAATGTCGAGCAGTTTATCGATTTATAAATTCTTATTCAGCTTAAATCAATTATTACTAACTTCCAATTACTCGAAAAATTCAGATTCAAATATAACAACTAATTTTATGCTTTGTTGAAGCTTCGATTACGAAATAATTACCGAAATCAAGAGTAGAAATCTCTTTATTATTTACGAACGAATGAATCAAGTGATTTTCTTTCGAAACATTTGGCGTGTGGCGGGTATCGGAGGCTGTTTATTGAGGCAGAAAATTTTACACTGCGCATTAGTAACATTTATACGGTAGAATTGAATCAAAGGTCGAATAATTTTGCAAACGCTTAATGTTGAAAAAAGTTGATCAATTACATGAACGCCTTTAATTATGCGGAATTTAATCGTTAAGTGATGAGAAATTGTTTTCAAATCCAAACAAACAAATAAAAATTTTCATAACTTTTTCGTTTCTTTTGCACCAAATCTGAAATTTTTCGAAAACTCAATCTCATTATTCGCGAAATTTTCTTAGCTTTTAATGAAAATGAGAAAATATTCAAATGAAAAATTTGAAAAATGAAGTTCTGCTTTACAAATTCTATTTTGTTTTTGCAAATGCAATTAAAATATTAATTTTATTTTTAGAATATCTAAATTACAAATTTTAACATAAAAAGCCTCCATCGTCTTCTTAATTTGATACTTTGCAGCATTCGAATTCAATACTTGCTTACTTTTCATCTAAATTAGATTTTAAGCATCAAACTATGAGATGCTGATTACATTCAGATGTCTAAGCACTTGTCCTCTTTATCATGAGCAAATGCACTATTTTTATCTTCATTGATCAGCTCGAAAAGCTTTTCACAAGATACGAAGTCAGTCAGATGTCGTAACATGCTTTCATTGATCTGGAGATGAGAACAAATAGCATTTTCACTCGAAACTCGATCAAAGCTTCTTTCGAGAAGTTGATCAATGAAAACCAATTTTAATTGAATTCTTGTCTGGTTGTTGATTTGCTTACAAACAAATTTCATTTTCTTATCGAATCAAACTCTGAGTTCGCTTTATTCGGCTATTCGTTCAACAAAGATTTTTAGTAAAAATTGTTTTAGTCGAAAAGGAATAAAGTTTTAAAATGAAACAAAAAGAATTTCAACTGAAATACCAAAGCTCAACGATTGGCAAGAAACTTTGTGGCAGGAAATCGCCTTTTAAGATTCACTTTTTTTTCTTATTTTATGTTGAGGCTGTAAATATAACATTGTCAACATTTTAAACATTTTAATTGCAACTTTATCGTTGTAAAATTATGATAACAATTGAATAAGATGAAGTTTTTCAATTCGAGTAGAACGAGCTTTCTTGATTAACAAATCAATTTTAAATGAAAATTAAGTTTTAGCACAGAAAAGTAATGTAAAAATTAATCTCGTTATTTCTCTGTTATATCTGTCATAATTTCAAATTTACCGATTTTTGCTCTCTAAATTTATTATCGCTTAAAAATAAAAAACTACACAAGTATAAAAAAATCACCAATTTGGGAAGCCTTGCTGATAATATTTAAGTTTTATATTAAAATTTGCTTTATTTTATTTTCTATCATTTTAAACTTTCATCAGATGAATTGCAAATCAGTACTGTTTTCTCTAAAATTAATTTAAAATGCAAATAAAGTAATTATTTTAAAAGTTTCAGTTAAAAAGTTGGTTCGATCGTAATTAAAAAGATTGCTTTTCCCATTCAACTTCTAATGCTTCGAAAGAAATCTGTTAATTGCTTCTTCAAATGAAGTAAAAATTTCATAATTGAAAATTTTAAGTTTTCATTTGTTTTATTTGAATTAAATCAAGTCGATTGAAATTTATTTTAATATTATTTTGTTTACAGAATCTTTTCTTCTGTGGCATTTATAAAATTCCAATGTCCTCATTTTATCCCTTTATTTATTTCAAAGGATAGCCAATTTAGTTAAAAAATTATCTAACATTGGCTCCTTATAAATGAAATGCTTTATTTTTTTTTTGTCTTGTGAAAACATGAAATCTTTAACAGCTTTTTAAATTTTTAAAAGTTTAAGTTTTTACTTTTTAAATTTCTATTTTTTCACCAACAATTTGCAAGTTGTCTCGGATTTCTGTTCCTGTTTTTAATTATTTCTAATTAAGTGATTGAAAAATTTCTACATAACACTAATGGTAAAAATTTAATTTTAAAATTTTTTCTATTAATCGCACTTTTTTATATTTTGTCATTCAAACACTTTAATCAAACTATTAATAAAACTTGATAAATATTCAGAGAAAAAAATTCAGTGTTTGGAATATTTAGTATTCAATACGACCAATGTTGGTAATTGCAATTTTTTCATTCAAAGTTTCAATCATGTTTACAATTGGTTTGTCTTCACTATTTTCCAATTACTCTCTCTCTATTTCTAATTGCTGAAATTAGATAAACTTAGAAACTTGTTAGATAATTTTATTTACATTACATAAATAAACTTGTTAACAAATTGCAAGTATAAGAGTGATTCGTTTTCTTATTACTGCAAACTTCTAAAACAACAATCGAGCTTGATTGATAAATTACCACTTTGACGCATTGCATCTCTCTGCTCAATTGATATCGTTTTAGATACAAATGGTTCTGATTCATCATCATTAAAAGCGTTCGTGTTTCGTTCAACCCATATATGCAAACAAATTAGTTCAGACCCAGTAACATTAGCTTTTATGCAAAACTTCTTCAGAAAAATCTCGTTCAAAAACTTAGATTTCAAAGAAAGAGATAAAGGTTGGCAATCGCGTAACATTTGGCTTCAATTTTTTTGTTTTCAACGATTCGTTTTTAATACTTTCAAGAAACTCATTAAACTTCTCTTTTCTACTTGAAAGTATGATTGAAGTGAAATGAATCAAAATATAAGTTGTCTATCGATGAAGCTGACAAGGGACATTTTTAAAGTGTAAATAATCGATTTTGATGAAATTTTGTACACAACATTTGTGATCAAAACAATGCACGAGTAAAAAATTTCAAAATAACATATTAAGTTTTAAATTAATATGTTTGAAAATGCATAGATGCTAAATTTAAAATCCACTTGAAGAAGCAACTTCAAACAAAAAGTTTGAATTTACAGCAAAATGAGAGATACAAACGTGGATTTAAAACTGAAAGCCGTCGTATTGAAAGCGCTGCTCGAGCTTTCGCTTATTTGTTTTCGATAAATTTAATATTTAAATTCAATATGCTATCTTTGACCTGAAACATCTTGCAACCGTTTGCGAGACAGCTGCTAAAAATCACACACTATGCATTGTTTTGATCGCAAATGTTGTGTAAAAAATTTCATCAAAATCGGCTGTTTACACTTTAAAATGTCCCTTGGTAAGTTTGAGATACACTTTAATCAAACAAGAATTTAATGAATTTAAAGAATTGTTTTAACACAAATAAGGAGGCTAAAATCTCATGCTAAAAATAAAATTATTTTATCATGTCTTCATAGTAATTAAAAACAAAATCTCGTGGCTGAATATCATTCTGTTAACTTTAAATTAAGAGTTCTATTAATTTCTGATACATCATTAAAGAGAATTGCTCAATTTTCAGATACTTACGTTTTTCATCTACTTTATTAGCTTCGCTCTTTCAATCTTCTTCTGGCATATTTATATGCGTTTGCTTTTGCTTAATTTTCATGAAAAAATTTTGCTCGATTCTCGAACTAAAATAAAAGGATCTGCCACGAATTAAATTTCAATTTTTTTGTTGATCTTTTTTTGCAAAAGATGAAATTCTAAACTGCCAGTGTTTTAAAAATTGCTTGCTAATATCATTTCCATAATTTAATGAGATTCTTTATTTTTGATTCTCATATTTCATAACAACGTCTAAAGCATTAAAGATTCAATTTCAAGCAGACGAATTTTTTTTTCTTTAATTTCTCCTGCTTGAGTTTAAATTTCAAAATCCATGAGCATAATTATTATCGATGAGTTTTTCTCACAAAAAATTTTTGAAGTTTTATGTTTGTTAAATTTATATTCGGCAAGTACTGTCAAAATTTTAATTTTTATTGTTTTTTTTGGAAACAACTTTTATAATTTTGAAAAAACAAATTTTTAAACGCGATAATTTCAAAATGTTTGAGATAAAAAAAAATAATTTTTAACACAAATAAGATTAAAGAATTTTAAAATTATTTATAATTATCAAAAAGCTTATTTTGATACAAAATGCATAGACTTATAATAATAAAAAAACCAGACGATGTAACAAGAACAAAACGTTCGAAAAGAATGAGTCCATAAAGCGAATGGATCAAAATGAATGCATTGCTGTCAAGTTAGTTTTTAAACACTTAGCAATGAACCAAACCATACAAAAGTACAAACCTGTTGTTTTTAAAAGCTTTTCGCTGAATCTGCCATAAATTACAGAAACATTCTTTTTTCAAGAATTGATTTCATCTTTGAGTTTCTTTTTTCTTACGATTCATATAACATTGCATTTATTGCAAGAAAGTGTAAAATTTTCTTCTGTTTTTTTTTTGACAATTTTTTTCTAAAAATTTAATCATGAAAATTAAAAACTTGTATCTTATTCAGAAAATTTTTTAATTCATTTGATTCCATGAATAAGAAGGCATGTAATTTTGCAATTGAATTTTTCGTTTTGTATTATAATTGAAAAATCGAAGAAAATTTTGATAAACAAATTTTAAATGTAGTAAATGTAACAACACACAGCCTAACATTTTCAATTATTTTTATTTATTTTTAAAGCCTTAGTCGATTATGCTTGACATGCAATGCATAAAATGTATTATTGCGAATAAAACAAGTCAAATTCTAGTTTAAAGAGAGTTAACTGTGATATTAATTTTTTCACAGTAGTAAAAGGCTGTGACTCTAAAATGTTAGGTTCTGACACATGTCGTTGTATGAAGAGTTTCAGTGCCATGGCAACTTTTATTTTCTATGGGACGGTTGCCAGTGGCAGAAATTGCTTTTTTCATTTTTAGCAAATCGTACTCCACTCGATTTATAGTGCCACGGCATATAATCTGAGGATATACCGTATTTCAATCGTGCGCACGTTGCTTCATGAGCAAATTAAACGATGATTTTCTTACATGAATTAAAACTTTATAAGATGAAAAAAAAGTTACAAAGCAGATAAAGTTACCAAAAAATCAATAAAGCACTCTGGGTCAGATGAAATCTCTCTTGTATTCAAAGTGAAGTCAAGTAAACACGAGTTTAAGGTAATCTTTGAATATTCTATTAACGATCAATGAAACTAAACTCTGAGAAGAAAAAATTCCTTTCTTCGTGAAACATTGCACATAAAACTTGAAGCTTTTTTCGTTCTGAATAGTATTTAACCTTTTAAACACATTTTAGCGAATCTTTTAAACACTCTTTAAAATCGCAGAATAAATGTAAAAGTAAATTCGAGTTCAATTGTGAGAGTCGAAAAGCTTACGCGAGCAATATAAAGAACTAATGTGAAAAGGATTTGTGAAAGAAATCAAAAATATCTTGAATTGACATTTTAAAGTTTGTTTTCAGCTAAAAAGCAGGCCTTCAAGCTTAACGCAAATAGATTCGCTTTAAAAGCATTTTATGCAACTGAAGTCTCTTCACAGGTCCGAGTTTTATTCATTCATGCAAAACATAAATTTAAATAATTGAAAAAATCAATATTATCACAAATGTGGAAACGCAGCAAGAAGAATATTTTTAAAGCAATGTGAATTTTCTGTTTCTCACATTTAAAAAAATGGTTTAAGCAACGGCTTTATAAATGTTTTAATTTTCGTTAGAGCCAAAGAAGAGAAGCAACTGATGTAAGAAGATAGGATTTAGTGTAAAATCAAAATTTTACTTTTACTTTTTCATCTATATTTTACACTTTTACATTTATTTTTACCTGAATTAACTTTTGTTATTATTGCTGATTTAAAAAAAGCTTAAATGAATTTAATTTTTAAGAAAATTGTCTATTATTAAGTCATGCTAGAATATTGAAAATTTTTTCATTTAGCGAGCACAACAGTTAGTTTCAAGATGATTACAGTGCTTAACTCAAGAACCGTTGGTTATAACTACATAACGGTTATAAACGTAAAAATAAGTGATTTTCATGACAAAGAAGCTTAAGAAAATAATAAAGAGAATGAAATGTAGAGTAAAAGGCGATAAAAGCGGACCACTTTATGATTATTAAACTATGAAAACAAATCGAATGAAACATTTTGTGTGTGCAATGTTCCATTTCTTCTCAAGTTTCAAAAATTCTGAAAATGCTTGCGAATGATTATTAATCTATTCACATTCAAACTCCTCTCTTCACAAGAAAATGAGTTAATTCTGAACCGAAATTATTTGAAATTGTGAAAATCAATTAAAAATCTGATTCGAATGCATCAATTTTTTAATGCCAAACTTTACAAATGCTTCGTGAATTTTTTATTTAGCCTTTAATTTTTTACCTTCTCTGTCGGAATAAGTGCGTATTCTGAATTCTTTGAGGTCACATTCGAATTGAATTGAAAAATCGATCTCCTGCGAAATAAAAACAATTGAGTTACTTTTATCATTTATAAAAATGTTAAACTACTTATAATTCGAATCATATTAGACTTACAAGCAAATCACTTTTTGTGTCCGTTCCCTATTTCGATGAAACTTCATTAGTATATTAAGAATTACCTCATCATAGGTGCGAATTTTACTAGTGAAGCAAGTTATTCGCGTGCAAACTTTAACAATAAGTTTACCGTTTTTTCGATTGCGGGCTTAAATCTCCACCGATTTTCACCCGATTTGATTTAAATGTTTAAACTCATTATGTGCTATAAATAATTGTTTTTATCTCTGTAATTATTAATGTAAAACATCTTAAAAGCAATTTTTCAGTGCTTTAATTAAGAATTATGAGACATCTTTCACAAGATAGAAGTTGAATGGTGCTTTCATATAAGCAATCTAGTTGAAAATCGGTTGAGAATTAGGCTCGCAACCGAAAAAACAAAAAATTTCGCAACTACGATGTGGTAATTCTTAACACACATTAATGAAGCTCTATTTGCATACCAAGTTTCAGTGAAATCGGGAATAAGTACAAAAGATCGAATCCTTGTTAGAATCTTAGACTCAATATGTAGCTTAAGTTACCTTAAGATTAGCTTGAAATATTTTAATTTATAGATTGCTCTTTAATTAATTTTTTTGCGATATTTTTAAAATGATTGCATGACTAAGTTTATTTGTACAATAAAATAAATAATATTTCAATTTGTATTATAAATGTAATTGATTTTAAAGAAATCAATTTAGGATTCAAGAAATACACTCTCGGAAAAGTAATATTTCTTCATCAATTTATTAAAGTTAAGAATAAATGTTTTACCGATACTTAAGATCATATTCAAAGAAAAAAATATTAAATTTTTAACTACAAGGAAAACATTGTTAAGTCAAATATTAAATATCGCATTTAGACTGATGAATATTTTGGGATTTTAATGTTAATATTTTCGAGAGTGTATCTATTTAAAACTGCTAAAAATGGTTTGGAAAATTCAGAAAACAGTGAGGAAACACTATTACGCAAGGCAATGGACGAGCAAGGTCGATGCCCGTAAAAAAAGCATTTGATCTGAGTTTGATTCAGCTTTAGAGTGAAAATGTTAAAATTCAGACTCGAAGTGGAGAATGAATAAACTCTCGTGACAATTTAAATCGACACTAGTTTGCTGAACAGTTAAAAAAGGTATAAAACTCAAAATTTAAATTTAAATTGCGCGATAATGGTGCAATAAATCATACGATTCAAGGGTAAGGCTCATTTATATGTACTGTACAAAAACGAATATGACAAGTAAAAATAAAATTTTCATTAAAAAAATCGACAAAATTGAACGAACGAGTGATTTAAATTCAGCTAAAATACCTAAAATTTTTGTTTTTATACAGTTAGCTAAAAATAGGAAAACTTTGCAAACTCAACTTACACAAGATATAATTAAAGTGCAGCGGTTATCATTTCAAAATCATTTCGAAAATGAATTCGATCGCAAATTAGGTTTTTACTTTTACTCTACCAATGTTTGAATAATCATCTTCAATGCAAAAATTAGCGATAAAAATGTGAGATGTGCTCGCAAAATGCTTAGAACATTTTGTGGAAAAACCTCTGTTAAAAAAAGTTTTAAAGCAAAATAATTTTGACTTCAACAATAAAAAATGAAAATTATGCTTGTCTCCACATTGACTGGGTAATTAATAATTTTGTGGTTTATTCAAAGAACGTTTAAATACCCATAAATTCGAAGTAAAAAAAATCATTCGATAAAATCCGGCAAAGATTAAAGACACAGTTTACAAAAGTTTTTGAATGAGGTGAAAACAAAATTTGAAATTATTTTTAATTTTTGTGCAAATTCAGTTTGGACATAATCAAGAATTAATTCAGCAAGACTTGAATCAATTTCATCCTTTTCACTTATAATAAATTTCTTAAGTTAAAATGAATCGCAATACATTAATGATAATCAGCCGACTTGTTACATGATTTATGTTTTTATTTATAGCGGAACTCACACTCTAGAAGACATAAGTACTAGTAAATATAATTGTCATAATACTATTCTCGACAAAAAAAAGTTAACACTTCGCATTGAAGTTTGCTTTTGTTCGCAAATCTTTTTTTGTCCAAGATAGTACAATTGAATAGTTTTTTTCCTCTTAATTTGCGTTAAAACAAAAGCTAAATAATGCTTTGTACACGAAAAACAATCATTTTCAGTGTAAAAACATAGACTAACATTCTCTTTGTGCTCTTGCAAAGTGAATTCTTCTTCCACTTTTAGCATCAAAAGCAAAATTAGCGATTCGTTGCTATGCAACCTTACATGCACTGCGAAAAATTCGTAGCTCAAGAGCCGAAAGCATAGAACTATCTAAATCAAAAGCAAATATGCCATTCAAATAATTTAAATATTAAAAAATTCATTGATTAAAATGCTTTTTGAAAATTCTTATTTAATTACGAGAGTTTTTTTTTAAAGAAAAATTTAACATTTGCATCGAACAAAGTAAATAAGCAAATAAGCAAATAAATTTTCCCAAAATGCTTGTAGTTTCCATTTTGCTCAGAACACTTTTATGTTTATATAAAATTGAAGCGTACAAATAATCCAATTATGGAGTTGTAAATGTCGTCGATCTTGTTGTTTTGTTATTTTTAGAATTGATTTTTATTGCTTTTTTATAATTTGCTTGATTTGCTTGCTTTTACAGTATTTGACCAATAATTCGAATTTAATTGATGAATCTGATTATATCGTCGCAGAATTATTTTTCTGCAATGTCAATATAGCCGAAAGTGCTTTTTTTCTCGTAATTGGATGAGAAGTTTTACTGTAATCGTACAGCTTCGGCAGAGTGTTTTGCCATAACTAACATTAAATATACCGCTTTTATGCGGATAATAAAAAAAACATTCTGGTAAAAGCTATACAACCAAATCAGCAGAAAATGTTTCGATTATCGAAAAGTGAGCTTAGCTGCAAAGCAATGCGAAGAGTTAAGTGAAGTTGCTTTGCAGTTAAGCTCACTTTCGAATTCATTTTGATTCGGTTTTACGTAAATTATTGAACGCAAAATTTGCTCTTGCTTTTACCAATTGTCATCTTTTAACTCTTTATAAATTTGATAAATTCCAATTCGAAAAAGAAAAAAATGTTAACTAAAGAAGGTTAATTGATCGCGCTCATACTTTTGTTTACATTGTCGCATTTAATTTGCAGTTAAATAAAGAAACAAATCAACATTTAGAATCTATTTTTAAAACTCGATTTTCTCTTTTTTTACTCAAGTTTTGTTGCTCAACCGAAAGCAAACATCTGTTTAATTCATTGTTTGATTTGCTTTATTTATCAAACAAAATAAAGCGTTTACAAGATGACCATTATGGCGAAAGAATGCAATGACAATATTTATTTACAGCTTTTGCAAAGCTTTTCTCGTTGAATAGCTACTAGTAAATCTTTTCTCGCGTCCATAGATACAACGTTATTTCATTCACTACTTTTATTAATATTTTTACATTCCATTCCATTCATTCATTAGGTTTGGTCAAACTCGGCGTTCATTGTGTCACTGGTAAAAAAGTGGCCGTTAAAATTATTAATCGAGAGAAACTATCTGAATCTGTTTTGCAGAAGGTAATTTAAAAAAATTAATTTTTCCTTTTAAACACAGATTTTGTCACGAATGATTAAAAATCTTCAAACGAAGCCTAATTTAGAATAAAATTATTTCATAATTCATTTTTTGCTTTTAATTTTTTTCACTATTCGTTACTGAATTCATCATCATAGTTTTTTAGAAAATATTTCAATGAGAAAATTTGATTTTTTCTAGGTCGAACGAGAGATCGCCATAATGAAACTCATCGAGCATCCGCATGTTTTAGGTTTACACGACGTCTATGAAAATAAGAAATATTTGTATGTTTGAGTAAAAATAAAGCGAAGAAAGTAATTTTGTGCTTTTTGTCAAGGTACCTTATTTTAGAACACGTTTCTGGTGGCGAACTATTTGATTATTTAGTTAAAAAAGGCCGTCTTACACCCAAAGAGGCTCGTAGGTTCTTCCGGCAAATCATATCCGCCCTTGATTTTTGTCATAGTCATTCAATTTGGTAAGTTGTTTTCTCGTAATTTTTTTTTGCTTCTTTTCATAGAGTAAATTCTTTCTAATCAACTGAATCGAAATACGAGAATTGCCTTTTGCTCAAGCTTTCTTTTTTTGTCAAAATAATGAATCAAAAGCAATCTTTTGTAAACGATTGTTGAAATTGTTTGTAAAGCAAAGTCGTCTTCTTTCAGCCATCGTGATTTGAAGCCTGAAAATTTATTGTTAGATGAAAAAAATAACATAAGAATCGCCGATTTCGGCATGGCTTCGTTGCAAATGGAAGGATCGATGCTCGAAACGTCGTGCGGATCACCACATTACGCTTGTCCAGAAGTGATAAGGGTTCGTGAGCTCTCATTGTTTACATTTTCTTTTCTTTCTTTCTTTCTTACTATCGTTTTCTATCTTTCTATGCGAAATGAATTTCAATAACTGATTCCGGCTCACCAAAAAAGAAGTGTGTGAAAAATTTATTTCACACCCATTTTCTAACCTTGATTTCAAATGCATCTCTCGGAAGAAGCCACTCCGTCAGCATGTTGCCGATATGATTAAATTGAATTTCATTTTTTACTTCACCGCTACTCAATCGCTAGATTTTATTATTTGAATTCAGGAAAGAGCGCATAGCTATCATCAGCGATCTCTATTTTCTCTTCTTTCGTTTTGTTCAGCATCCTTTTGAATAAATAATGTCTGAAATTGACATCTTTTTCTCTCAATGAATGAATGAGAGAGAGAGAGAGAGAGAGAGAGAGAGAGAGAGAGAGCAATAAAAGCCACAAAAATATGCTCCCTTTTCATTACTTTTTTACGTTTAAAACTCGAGCCCTTTTTTCATTCGATAAAAAATTGCGTATATCGAAATAAAAGCAGAACTTTACTTTTCATATTGTAAGAATGATGTAAAGCCTAAAGAAAGCAACAAAAAAAAAAGAAGATTAATTTTAGAAGTAAACAATGTGATCAAAATAAGAATGACGAAATGATGCACACAAGCGCTCAATTTAATTTAACCCCCTGGTGACAGTCTGCGCAGCCCTTCGCTGTGTTTTTATTAGAATTTTTAGCATTGCTAGCAACTCACAAACTTTTCTGCTCGCTTTTTATTTTTATTAAGAACAAGTGATTTTGTTATTACTTATCTGCAGATTAAACTTAATAAGACTTTATAAATGCGTTCGTCTACTCGCAAAACTTTTTTTTTGAGTTCATGTTAACATTGATTTTCTGTTTTTCTGGTTATTATAAACAATTTAATTCAGAATCATATCAACTATTCAATTTTTCATTAAATTTTCTCTTGTATAGGGCGAAAAGTACGATGGACGTCGAGCCGATGTCTGGAGTTGCGGCGTTATTCTTTATGCTCTTTTAGTGGTGAGTTCTTGCTCATTGATAAATAATAAATAAATTTTGCCTGATAGAGGTAAATTTATAAATAATTTAAAAAATTTTTATGACAAAAGCGATATTAGCATTAATCAATCATTTTTACTTTAACTCCCCTCCAATTTCCACATTCACCTTTTAGACTCTTTTAAACGATTTATTTCAACTCATCTGCATGCGTTGAAAATTTTATGCAATCAGTTAATAACTTGAAAAGAATTCTCAATTGTTGCTTTCAAATATTAATATTCAGTCAAGGCAAGTTTTTAGCTTAATTTCTATTATATTTCATAAAATGAAGGAAATTCAATGTCATGAAAATTTAAATTTAATGTTTGCAAAATGAATTTTTAATTCCTCTGGATTTTAAAATTCTACTTATAAATAAAATATGAAAATTATAAATTCTATTTGTATGAGAAAAATTTCTTTGATAAGAATTTTCTAAAAATTCTTTTATAAGAACATTAATCTTAATTCTTTTTCGATAACAAGAAGCTTACGAAGTTTAAAATTCGTTGTAAGATTTTTAAGGTATAAACGTTTCAATTTTTTTTTTGTATTCAAACTTTTTCATCTTATTTTCTCTATAGATTCTTTTGGTAATCTTTCATATTTTGGATTGTAATTTTAAAAATTAAACAATTTACCCATAATTTAACAAATGCTTTTTTAAAATTTTTGATTTATGATTGAAAGTTAAGAAATTTTTGAAGTTGTTCATTATTTAGTGCAATAAGTAATTTATGCAAAATTGAGAAACGCTGTGAAAGTTTCGCATTCCACACTGAAAAGCTCATAAGTGCCCATTTTGGGATAAAATTTGACCTCACGCAATTTACTTTTATAGTATTTCACTTTTTTTTCTTCTTTTGCATACGTTTCGTCCATTTTCTCTTTTGAATATATTAATAAACTGGTGCTTCTCGAGTGCATTCACGTAGTGAGCATCGATTTTTCCTTTCCGCATTCACATATTCTGATTTTTTTTTCTCTCTTCTCCATTAAGTTTTTGATGACCATTTTCGCTTGCTTTTCAATTTAAAAACTCTGCCTTCTTTGCAATACTCATTTCGCCGCGATATTTAACACGATGTTCGCGAAACATGTTCAAGAGAAGCGAAAAATAATTTAGTTCAATCATAGGCAGAGTAGCAAATCAATACGCGAGCAAAAAAAAGAGTGAAAATAAATTACGCTTCATTCGAAACGTATTTACAGTGATGTGAAAGATTAATTGAGTGAGGCGAATTAAATGTTAACGACGGTGTCGCGAGTACATGTGCAAACCGCATGAAGAAGTGAACGGGCAGCGAGCTCTCTAATAAACGAAATGAATTTTTTTTCGGCCACTTTTCGTGATGGCAATGCTGAGAGCAGAAGCGATCGACAAATAAGCGCTTTTTCGTGTAATACGCTTTCTCTTTTACCGCCATACGTGAGCATTGCACTTAACTTTATTCAAGGTTCATAAGGTAACCACAGCGAACGATTCGCTCATTTGCGTCGATGCATTGCGCCATAGTTATCTGCTTGATGTTCAAATTTCTCTTCTTCGCGAGCTAATTCGTGCGTCAAGAAGAAGAAAAAAAATTCGTTTCATATCTAAAATATAATATTTTATGAAATATCGTTATTGGCGACCGAATAACGTAGAGCGAACGGATCGATTGTATATGAAGTGCGCGCGTGTAATTAAATAAAGTTTATTGAGGGCGAATCGATCGAAAATCATTAATTCGATGAGGAGCAATAATAGCGCAAAGTCAATGATTTATGATTACTTATGGAGAGCACACACACAAATTTCTGTTCGAGCTACATAATAATAAATAAATAATCATTAATTTAATCAAGTAAATGTGAGCGATCTAAAACTAGAATTCATATCTGAAAAACATTCTTGTTAACGCAAATCTATTGCTCTTCTAAATGCTTTTACATTACTTCGATTCGACAATTTTAGTGTCGTACTAACAAACTTGTATCGATCTTTTCGTTGAAAAAAAAACTTCGAGGGTGGTTTCTCGAACATGTTTAAAGATAATTAAGCTTCTCTTCGTATGGATTTTCTTTGATAGACACGATTGAGAAACGCTTTCGATGGGCGAACGAACGCCGTGAAAATGTTCGCGTCGCGTTTTTGTTCACCAGCAAAGAGAACAAATTTTGATCATTGCAGCGTACCTTTAAGCATAAATGGCCCTCTTGGTAGCTATTGCAAAGAAAATGGAGAACGCTTTACTTTTCAAAAAGCAAAATGTTTTCGCAACTTTTGCATGTAAATTGCGATTTATGATTGCGGCCATTGTGTTATTATCTTTTCGAAAAGCGTTACTTTAAATTTCGAAAACTGTTGACACTTTTTAACTGATTTCAAAAT
>NCKU01003360.1:0-15363 GCA_003675995.1 Dinothrombium tinctorium | reverse complement strand
CTCACTTTTGGGCATAATTTGAATCTTCAAACATCGAATCATCGCTGGTGTCAATCGCAGCCACTTTCAACCACTCGTCGTCCATGATTTGGAAAGAAACACGAACGATGTGAGAGAAAAAGAAGCAAAAATGTAAAACGAATGATTGAGAAAAGGCGAGTTTTGTTTTAACGAATACGGAAAATGGCTGAGTTTTAACAGAAATAAAGCGACGACAAATGAATCAAAGTTTGAATTGTTGCAACAAACGTCGATTGGTCGAACCCTCGACGGTTGCCTCGCGAGCTCCGCGCGCGCCCGCCAATCACGAGTGCGCAACTCGACGCGAGCGCCGTGTGATGGCGCTCTCATCGCGCACACCAATGGAGAGCGTTTCGATTGAAGCGTGAAAAGAAAAGAAGAAAGCGAAGACTGCGAAAAAAGGGGAAATTCAGTTCACTGGTCGCTGCAAACGACCGCAACAAGCAAAGAGCGTGAAACGAGTGGAACGCGGACGCTGTCGTAATGTCGAACGACTTCTATCTTCGTTATTATGTCGGACACAAAGGCAAATTCGGACACGAATTTCTTGAGTTCGAATTCAGACCTGACGGCAAACTGCGGTATGCGAACAATAGTAATTACAAAAACGATACAATGATTCGCAAAGAAGTGTACGTAAATAAGTGCGTCTTAGAAGAACTCAAACGTATAATTGACGATTCGGAGATAATGCAAGAGGACGACGCTCTGTGGCCGCAACCCGATCGTGTCGGTCGTCAGGAGCTTGAAATAGTACTAAACGATGAGCACATCTCGTTTACCACTTCGAAGATCGGCTCACTTGTCGACGTTAATTCGAGCAAAGATCCCGAAGGGTTGCGCTGCTTTTACTATTTGGTACAAGATTTGAAATGTCTCGTATTCTCATTGATTGGTTTACATTTCAAGATTAAACCGATTTAGATTGTTCGCCTCTCTTAATGTCAAATTTATTAAATTTATGTATCCTTCAAAGTTCAAGCCTACTATCGCTTTAAAATTTTTTACAGTCGTACATTTATACATTTAAATTAAACCATTCGTGTTTATTTCGATGTAATGCCGAGAAAAAACAAACTAAGTAAACATTTAAACCTCCTCCTTAAGTCGATCAATAACAGAATAGTAACAAAGTTTTCAATAACGCAGCAGTAAAATTTCGCGCACTCATTGTCAAAAGTTTTATATTTCCTGAATTAAAGCAGCACTCATCCATTTGAACGATTATTTTGGCGAGCATTATTTAAAAACGTAGATTGTTGAATTCAAAGAAAAAGCAAAAACAATTGTGCATAAATTTAAAGCAAGTTTTGTATAAACAAGGTTTCCACTTTATCATTCAAACCTTGTTCATTTATCATGAAAAATGAAAATTAGAGCGAAACAAAATCAACGAAATAAGTTTTTTATAGACATGTAACAATAAATTATTTGTTATAAATGCTTTGTACGACAAAAGTAAAGAAAACTTGAGTTAATTTTATTAATAAACGTGAACCATTCCGTAAAGAAAAGTCCAAAAGAGGACGTATGTAAATAGACCACCGCCTAAACCGTTTGTAAGCAAATTCAAACGTCCCCTAAAATACTTATCCCACGAAGAACCCACTTTAACTAAAATAATTAACCAAAGAACGATTGCGACCAAAAAGTAGAATACAAAGCCAAGTATACCCGTCAAACCGATCACACCAGCGGTGAAACCAGACAACGCAGACATCGACGTTCGGCAATATTCGAGTATCGAATGGTTGTGACGAATTGCTGCTTCTGAATAGGCGACTACTTCACCAGATTTCTCTTTTCGCGTTCGCATTTTTGAATTATTCATTTTTAATTTCAACTTTTTTCACGTTTGTTTTCGTTTAAAAAAACAATTAGAATTCGAATCCAGCGTCAGACGCGTTGCAGCTTTTCTCTTTTCAAGAGCGTGCTTTTATCACTCGAACACAGTGCAATCGTCGCGAACGAATGTGGAAAAGAGGACACAAATTTTAAAAGCAAAGAGTAGTGAATTCGAATTGAAAATGAAGAGTGAATTCGCAGTAATTGCGGAAAAGAGCGACGATCACTCGTTTCGACAGAATCGATCGATTGATCGATAGTCGATAGCAGCGAAAGATTGGACACGTTGTTATGTCGACGGCGAACGCTATTCAAAAAGTGACCATCATTTTGGCATTCGTTCGACGCTTTCTTTCTTTCTTTATTTCTTTATTTATTCATTTTTTCGAAATGAACGCTTATTTGCTTTCAATGTGAACGCATGCATACGTTCGCCGCTCGCGCTCTTCACTCGATTTTATTTTCTTTTTGCTTCATTAATGAATGCAAATAAAAAAGAGTAATCGTCGACGAATACGACCACAACTGGCAAAAATGTATTATCCTGTTGGTTGGCCGAAGACACTCAACTTAAAGTTGCAATCGAACGATTTGAACGATGCAAGTGATGACGGTCCGCACAAAGATTCAAATTTGAACGACGAGCGAAAATGTAGAGAAGAAATAAGACACATCTCCTCGAATACGGAGAGATCCTGGATTCTTATTCTTACAAATACTGGTGTTCATATTTGGTTTTGTAAGGTTTGTTCCTTTATGTCTCCATTTGTTGTCAATATCAGTGTTTTGTCAAATCAATAGTTTCATGTGTTTATCACAATTTTCATTTGCGTTTAACTTCGAACCTTTTGCGATCAATACCCACTATGCACTTTTATGTTTTTAGTTGACGTTAATCGCCACTCGAACATTAATTCTTACTTCTTATTATTTAGCCTTCAGTTAAAATTGTTTCGCATTCGCGAAACGAAGATTCATTGGAGATGTTGGGGGAAAATGTATTCGGCACTTGGCGGCCAGATTCAACGATGATCGTAATCTCTGTATGTGGTTGATCGCTCTTTTCTTTGATTATCAATGAAATTCTTATTTTTTCAGACAACGAAAGATTTTTTGTTATTTTACAAAATAGTTATGAAGAATCCAAAAGCAACCATTTTGGAGCAAAATGATGTTAAGTAAGAAGTAAAATTTTTTTAATATTTTTCTATTTTTTCGCCTCTCTTTCATTAGTATTCCTGGTTTGAAGCGAGAATCATCAGAATTATTTATTCAAGAAAAAATTCCTTCTTTATCGTTAGTTTTTACCTTTACAACTAAAATACATCCTGGGATATCAAGGTTTCCCAGCTATAATCAGTTTTTTATTATTTTATTGGTTTGCTTTTTAAATTTAGTCTAATGGCAGCTGAAGAAGAAGTAGTCGTTTGCACCAAATTATGTGAAATATTGGGTGTTAATTGGGATGGTACATTAGACTATGGCTTTCAATGGCGACTACGAGAAAATACAAATTCTACACCAACTGAACATAATTTTTTTGTATGTGATATTAAATATTCATCAATGATCGGAGGATTTTCGCTCGTATTTGCCAACTGTAAAGCTGCTTTTATGCCTTTACAATCGCAAGAAAATAGTACTTCAAACTCCAGTGAACAAAAATATTCTTCGACTAGGCTTCAGTTTGTTCCTGATATTGATAATTGTGTAGTCACTGCTGTTAATCACAAGTATCAACTGATCGCTTATGGTTTAAAGAAGTTAGTTTTTTATTTAAAAGTAAAATTTTAATTCTTAATTGCTTTCAGTTCCGAAGGAGTTCTATGCTGTATTGATGAACTCACTTCATCTGTAATTATAACTCATCGATTAGTGTTATCTTCAAGTTCATTCCCAAATGCCACAGAAACTGCTGGAACAATGTGTTGTTTACAATATTCTCCTGATTCTACTGTTCTTGCAACTTCTTGGGAAAAAGGAGGTTTCGCATTGTGGAGCGTATTTGGTGCGCTTCTAATGTGTTCTTTATCTTGGGATTATAGCGATATCAGTAATTTAAACAACAAATACCCCAAAATAAGCTCACTGACATGGGGCAAAGAAGGCTTTCAACTTTGGATGGTTGAAAAGTCTTCCAACAGTACAAAATGTGATAAAGTAACTCAGTTAACAATGGCAAAGAGCACTTTAGCTTCGAATCCATCGAGTATGTCCTGCTGTGGAGAAACAGTAATGCTTATCACCGATGACAGAGTCTATCTTGGAGTGGGAACCACTGTTTCTCAACAAACAAGGAAACAAAACATTGACAATTATGTAGAAGTTTTAGATGGTGATGGTATAAGCCACTCTTCGGGGAGTGACAACACTAAGGTTTCTGATCTTCACAATTTGCCAACGACAAATGTTGCATCCTGTTTAATGTCATGGGAACAGGAGCCTATTGGCGATGGAAATCATCAGTGGATTGTGATCCAAATGCCTTCAACATACTTGTCTCAAAATTGGCCAATTCGTTATTCTGCTGTCGATAGAAGTGGGCAGCACTTGGCTATTGCAGGAAAGACTGGCTTTGCTGTTTATTCACTTAGAAGTCTGAGATGGAAGTTATTTGGAAATGAAACTCAGGAAAGAGATTTTGAAGTTTGTGGTGGCTTGCTTTGGTGGAAAGATTTTATCGTTTTGAGTTGTTACAATGTTCTTGAATCTAGATTTGAGATCAGAGCTTATCCTAAAAAACCGAAGCTCGACAACATGTACATGAGCGTTGCAAAAGTCGCAACTGAAGTCTTGTTAATGTCATTGTTGGAAAATCGTCTTTTGGTGCTATTATTGGACGGAAGTTTCTGCTTGTTTGCGTTCTACGAGAAAGAGACGTCTTCCAGTATCAACTCCGAGTTAAAAACACTGAATATCGTGAAAATAAGTGATATAATCCTTTCAAATGTGATGGTGCCTCCAGAGTGCGTCACGTCTATTGTGTTGTCCTTTTTGCACATCGAAGCAAGCGATAATGACTCTATTTTAATGAATGTCTGTGGCAAACTCTTTCTACTTGAAAAAGATTCGATCAAAGCAGAAAACAATGTGAACAATAATTCAATTACAAACGAAAGTCAGGTTGTGTACAAAGCAGTATCAATCCTTGCATCCGGCGTTGAAAATGTTTGGGTGTCACAAACAGATTCGAAATCGAATCTAGAGCGTCCTCATTTAACTGATGCGCTGTGGATATCTTGCGGAAGCAATGGAATGGGCGTTTGGCTCCCATTACTGCCATCTGAAACCGAAAAGTCATTTCCTATGTCAAGAGCTCACAATTTCATCTCAAAAAGAATTATGCTTCCCATAAATACTCACATTTATCCTTTAGCAGTTTTGTTTAGTGATGCAATTGTTCTAGGAGCGGAGAACGATACTTTGCTTTGCGGTAAATTGTCGCCTTCAAATACACCATTTAGCGTAATTTCAAGAACAAGTCAAGTTTATTTACACCATATTTTGCGCGAGCTTTTACGGCGAAAGTAATAATTCTTATTCTCATTTTACTTGGATCTTAAATGTTTTCTCTTTTTCAGTCTGGGAATTCACGCGTGGGAAATCGCCAATAGCTGTCGAACATTACCATACTTTCCTCATTCCCTCGAGCTGCTTCTGCATGAAGTGTTGGAGGAAGAAGCGACTTCTTCACAACCTATTCCTGATGCGTTATTACCGCGAGTCATCGATTTTATTCGCGAATTTCCTGTATTTTTAGAAACTGTTGTTCATTGTGCGCGCAAAACAGAACTGGCGCTTTGGCCTCATTTATTTGCCGTCGTTGGTAATCCAAAAGAGCTTTTTCAAAAATGTCTTGATGATAAGAATTTGGAGACCGCAGCTTCGTACATAATTATTTTGCAAAACTTGGAGAAAACTTCGGTTAGTCGTCAATACGCTACTAAATTGCTCGACACAGCGTTGAATTCTGGCTCTTGGCAGTTGGCTGAAGATTTAATGCGTTTTCTGCGCGCAATTGACTCAAAAGATAGAGAGCTTGCACCATCCAAAGCAGCAATGGTCGCTGCCACTGGTGCTTCACACCCACATTCAATGAAATATGTTGTTTCACCTTCATCTTTGACGAACAATGAAAACAACTCTGACACTCATCATTTTCATCAGCAATCTACTTCTCGGAAAAGGACACAAAGCAGTAGCAGCACATTAATGCTACATACTACAAGTTCAACGACAGCAACCTCAACAAACACCATTACAACGAGTTCAGCGCCAAACTGTCCACAAAATGTCGATGAAGATAATGTAAATGATATGTGTACTTTGCAATAATCGCGTGTAAATAATTGGATCAATTAAATCTATTTTTTAGTAAAAATTTATGACAATCCTCGAGTTCACATTGTTGTTGTTGAAATCAATCAATCATTGTATGGTCGGTTTAAGTTTAATATTTGAATCTCGAAGATGATCAGAGCAATAAAGTCGATTATATCGAATGAAAATTTATTTTTCGATTTATGCATCTTGGCACAAAGTAGGCTTTCTCTATTGTTGGACTTTTAAGTGACCATTAAACGAGCTTAAGTTAGATATTGCACCATTCTTCAATAATAATATGCGTGGTACTAAAAATGTTGCATTTTTAATTCTAGTAGCAGATCTTTCGGTAAAAATTATTTTGAAAATTTCAGATTTTCATATTTCAACACAATTGATTTTTTCGAAGCTGTATTTAAATTAATATTTATCATGATAGATAAAATCGTGCCAAAAGCTAATACATGTCAGACTAAATTAAAACCTGTCCAAACAGGACTTGCACAAACCTTTAATCATTGATATTTTTCGTTAACTGTTTAATTTAGGAACCTTAAATATATCGTTCAAATAAATAATAATTTGCTAATAATTTATTAAATTTTTTAACAACACTATTGATTTCTTCGCATAAAAAAATTAAATTTTTTAAAACAAGGTTATCATTGAAACAACAGAAAAGCACATAAATTATGCTACTTTCAAGCCAAGCCTACAACATTTGCTCTTGATTTTGCAGAGAATAATTAACTTTTGCCTTTTATTTTATCGATCATTTTAAATCTGCGACTCGTGTTTTTCTCTCATTTGAACATCGTACATGATAAGATTCAAAGCACTTCTCATATACACCGGCTGAATCGCTTTGTATTCACATTTGCTCGGTTTCGGAAACCACTTTTCTTTCAAATTCTGCAACAAACCTCTCTCGTGCAAATTCGCTAATCCAGTATTGATCATCGTTTTAAATTCAAAATTTTTTGGCATCGCAATTCCATAATAGCGACTGTTAACCCGCTTTCCGAGTTGCATAACATCGCACTCTTTGCCAACGATGTAGTCGAGTGCTGCCGATTCCATGAAGAAAGCATAGGTTCCGTTTGCATTTTTGACTCTTTCCACGCCTTCTCTATTTGATCTTGGCATTTCTTGCGAGTGCTTTACGAGATATTCACCAATTTTTCTAAATTTTGGATGATCTGATTCCTATTTGAAATTAAAAAAGTTTTTTAAAAAAGTTTAGAATTTAGAAACTTTGATCACTTTGAAGAAATAAAAAGTTGATCCTCCTCTGACCACTCCGTACTCAATTTCATTTTGATCGGGCAAATCATCAACTGAAGCCACGGTGTAAAGTAAAAGCGGAGGTCTTGAACTATTTTTGCCATGCAAATAATAGGGAGGGCGTTTAATCAACAAAGTGACACCAGTCTCCATGAATGGAAAGCTGAAATCGACTACTTCTTGTCGCTTAGAAGTAATCGTTAGGTCAGCCAATGCCAAATCGGCTTCCTAAAAAGTGAAAAAAATTGATGAAAATGAATCATCAACTTGTGAAGCGTATTTACTCCTCTGTACACTTCGCCTATCATTCCATTCCAACTTCCATTATTAAAGTTAGAGCCATAAGCGCTATCTTTAGACAATTGCAAATTGAATTCAAAGCCACTTTCCGAAGCTAATTCTCTTAAAAGATCGATGGCGTATCCATCAAGTTTTTCATTCAAATCGCTGTCATTTTCTTTTAATTCCATGCCATCTTTGACTTTTGTAAACGGTGGGTTCAATACGGTCGTTACTCTGAATGCGACTTTATTTGCTGCAATTACAATTAAAGTTAACCAAGAAAATTTTTAACTTCAACAATCATTTTGCTCACCAGCGTTTATGCTTTTTGCTTCGATACTTTGAAGCAGAAAAACAGCGGCGGTTAAAATAACGAACTTCATAATTCAAAATGTTTTCTCGACAAATGAATGCGTACGGTTGCACTCGTTTAAATAGTACTTTCAGAAGAAGAAAATTATTTTGTTGTCGCTTTAAATTTTCCTTGTGATTTTAATTTTATTTGGTCGTAAATAAGGATGCTTTTAACTAGATTGACGCAAATTTTTTTATTTAGTTTTAGCCATATTATGAAAATTGCGATTGAAAATGCTATAAAAGCGATACAACAAATTAACGTACTTCACTGAAGAAAAAAAAGTTTCGCTCTGCTGCAAGTTTTACCACAACAAGCGAAACCTTCTTTTGCTCAGAGGAAAGCTACATCAAACAAAGATTTCACATATTCAATTTTTGCTTTAATATCGATTGAAGCGAATTTTTGCACATTTTTATAATTTATAAACACCTTTCTAATCAAAATTTTAATTAATTCGATGAAATAAAATATAAAAATATAAAAAAATTTTATTTCAATTGTTTTTCCTGCAACACGATCAAATTCTTTTTGACATTGTTTTCCCATGAATTTAATGTAAGAATGAGCGATGAAAAATTAAGAATAATTTGACTCAAAAAATGAAAACTTGTGATCGGCAAAAATGTTGAAAGAAGAGAATTTTAGAGGTCGAAAAATTGTGAAAAAAAGTTTTCATTTGAAAAGATTTCCTCATTTATTTTCATACATTGGCTTGTGACGAAAATTTGTTTAATGAGGATGTTTTGAGCATTGATTTGAAGAGAAAAACAAGTATTTAAACCAAAAATTTAAAATTACTCGAAATTTCATGTTTCGCTAAAGTAATGCACCAGAAGTGAAAGCTTGACTCGAATCGATTCTTTTTCAATGATGAAAATACGATTGTGTCTCATCGTTTTGTTTCTCTTTAATTTCGGCAAAGAAACAAACGCTGCGAAAAGTAAGAAACATTTGTTCTCATGCTTTTTATCATATTTTAACGCATAAACCAATTTTTTGTTTCAAAAAATTTTAAAAGATAACAAAAAACCAACATTCAGAATAACAACTTCACTAAGCGCTCCTTACGTGGTGTCAATTCGCGATCCATCGACGTTGAACGAGCAGCAAACCGAATTGAATATTAAACTTTTCGACGGTTATCTCATTGATTTACTTAACATATTAGCGAAAGAAGTCGGCTTCGCTTACAACATTAGCCTCGTGAAAGATGGCATGTACGGCATTGCGGATGCAGATGGAGAATGGCGAGGAATGGTTGGCGAAGTTTACAGAGGGGTAATAAGCTTAAATTAAAAACGTGAAATGATCATTTTTTCATTAAAAGGAAGCTGATTTGGCTTTGGCCGATTTGACTGTAAACTCGCAACGAGAACAAGTCGTCGATTTCAGTTTTCCATTCATGACATTCGGCATCGGATTATTGGTGAAACGTCCGCCTTATTTTCTAGACGATGACTCGACCAGCAAAAATCAAAGTATAAAGCGTCCGATGATCATTTATCCTGTGTCGAAAGTGACCGATTTGCCGAATCAAATTTCGGTCGAATATGGAGCGGTTAGATCTGGCTCGACACTTGGCTTCTTCATGGTAAATCACAATTCAAAAGAGCTTCTTTTAACTATTTTGTGAATTCAGACATCAGATGTGCCTGTTTTTAAGAAAATTGGCGACAATATGGTGCAAAAAGGAAGAAAGTTGCCGTTTTCTAACTCACAAGGAATCCAAATGGTTAAGGACATGAATGGAAAGTATGCATTCTTCATGGAGTCCACATCGATCGAATATATAATGGGAAAAGAGTGCGATGTAATGCAACTTGGAAATCTGATCAATTCGCGCTCGTATGCAATCGCAATGAGGAAAAATTTCGAGTGGAAGACGCAGATAAACATGGCGCTTGTATCCATGCAGGAAAGAGGCATTTTGCGACAGCTAAAGGAGAAATGGTTTCCTAAACCTTTGAAGTGTCATTACAAACCGATCGATGCTGTCTACGCAAGAAACGCTTTGAATCTCGTGCTACATGATTTTGATTGAAAGCTTTCTATTCGCTAGAAGCAATAAAATTTAAACTTATTCAACTTGATGGTTACTTTTTTAAAAATTCAAAAATCAATATTTCATTATTATTTTATCAAAATTCAATTTGAATATTTGTGACTAAAGTAATGATCGTACTTTAAATGAACTTTTTTGAATTAGTTTTTTAATCGTTTGATGAAGTGAAGTAAGTTCAGAGTCGAAGCGAGTGAAGATTCATTTTTTTCGAATTAAAATAAACTCAACTTTACTTTGAAGTGTTTTCGCTTTTCAAGTATTTTCATATCGAACGATAAGAAATGACTTTATAGACAACGAAATGTTTGAAATACGAGAAGCGAGTGCTTTTTCCACAAATCGATTGTAAGCAATCGAAACAGCACTCAGCAATGAATTATTTAATTGCTTTCATTTTGGCGATCGCCACAGCGCGCCTTACTCTTGCAGAAGGTAAGAAAACAAACCAAACGCCAGTTGTTTGAATATAAATTTGCTAAGACCCAGAAAAAAGAACTCTTCGAGTGACCACGCTCACCAGTCCTCCGTGGGTTCAGTACGCGTACGACGAGAATGAAGAAAAACTCGAAGGATTCGCCGTTGATTTACTAGAAAAGTTATCGAAGCAGCTCAACTTTGATTACACTCTCAAATTATCGAAATCAGAAGAATACGGAAAGAAGGATGAAAGCGGTCAATGGGGTGGTCTTATTGGCGAAATATTGCGAAAGGTTAGCACTGAATTAATTTTTCCGCTGAATTAATTTCTTTTAACTAAGGAAGCAGATTTAGCCGTGGGTGACATTACTGTCACTTCATCGAGGGAAGAAGTGGTGGATTTCAGTGCTCCTTTCGCCGAAACCGGTATCGGCTTATTAGCCAAGCGACAACCGTATTATTTAGAAGACAAATCCTTCTCGAATGAAACCTCTCTGAAGCCAATGGTTGTCTATCCTCTTGCTTCACTGAAAGATCTCGTCAAACAACAAATTGTGGACTATGGCGCTCTTTATGGTGGAGCAACTTCTCAGTTCTTCGAGGTAGGTTTGAGTTTACACACCATATGAGTAAAATGTGACCTCGTACAGGAATCTACGTACTCCTTATACAAGCAAATCGGAGAGTACTTAAAGAAGAAGCGTCAGGAATTGCCACGAAGTTATACAAGTGCAGCAATCAAAGTGCAAGAGTCAAATGGAAGGTACGTATTCTTTATGGAATCGACCACAATCGAGTATCTCTCGTCGAGAGATTGCGATTTCGTGCGAATCGGCAAACCGATTGGTCAACGTTACTTTGCTTTCGCTATGCCGAAAAAATTTGATTTAAAATCGCAAATTGATCAGGCGATAAGCGAATATTACGAGAGCGGAGAATTGCACCGATTGCATACCAAATGGTTCGGAGTCGGTTCACTGCAAAAATGCGAAACCAAAATTGCTCCAGTTTACCAACGAAATATCTTAGATATGGTCGTAAACAGTTTACCTTAGATCGATTCGATTTCTTTGAAATGAGTGAAAGAATTTGTGTTCATTGAATAAAAAAACGTTTAATAGCATTTGTCTGTTTTTTTTACCATGTTTCGAAATTAAAATTTAAAGAATCTGCTTCCATGTTTATCACAAAAGAAAACTGTGGGTTCGAATAAAATGAAATGAAATGAATTTTTCGATTAAAATCAATTTTATTTTATTTCTTTAAGCATTTCTTTAGTAGTCTTTTAACTTTTTGCTTTAAGTATATTTAAGATTTTTATTCAAAATTAAATTTTGAAAATTTAAAAACTTTTTTATCGGTATTTTCACTGAAACTTCTTATTCGAAATGGAAATTTCGAAATGCTTTCGATCGTTTAAAGAGTAAATATCATTTGACAAATTTCTTCGAAAAAAAAAATTCGAAAGAGTTGGACAAACAAGTGGATTGAGTAAAAATTTTCGATAAAATATTTGTTAAATTGATAAAACCGTTGAGTGGTTCAAAGTACATTCACAGTATTAAAATTCCACTCTCAACAAGATGAAGCCATGATTAACTTTTTTCTTCGAAGAATAAAAATTTTCATTGAAAGTTTAAAAAGCAAATAAGTTTCTCAAACGAAAAGTGGCACTTTACCAGCTGGAGAAAAGATTGAATATTAATTAAATATAAAGCACTTATTGCAAGTTTCGTACACGTTAAAATGAATTCTTAGCGAGAAATCAATCGCAACAAAACTTCAATACCAACGAATAAGATGAATTTGTTTCAAGTGGTTTAATCAGAGAAGAAAGAATCACTCGTATCGAATCGTATGAAAAGTAGAAAAACAAATTTTTTCAATTGGCAGTATAATATAAGAAAAGTTTAAGTAAACTTCTTCAGTGTCACTTTGTTTGTTTGAAACATTTTCTTCGAACGATTCGAAGGTGTCACTTTGCGACAATGGAGTTTAAATTGATCGCATTCGGATTTTTCTTGCTTTTCTCTCGAATAAATGCATTCGTTCGTAAGTATACAAAGTAGATAATGTAAAGCTGACAACATTTTGCTTCAAAGTTAATGAAAATAGTAGCCAAAGCGAGGTTCCTACATTCCGTGTGACCACCATATACAGTCCACCTTGGATCACTGATAGAGATGCGAAATTAAGCGGTTTTCTCGTTGCTATGCTCGATGCGATGAAGCAATATTCTAATTTTGAGTACGAACTCAATCTAGCGAAAGATGGACGCTACGGTGCTCCGGACGCAAATGGAACTTACGATGGAATGATAGGTGAACTCATGCGAGGGGTAAGCTGCTTTCTTAATTTCAAGCTGGATGATTATTAACGAAAAACTCAAAGGAAGCTGACCTCGCTGTCGCCGACTTAACCTTAACAGAGATGCGATCGAAAGTGATCGACTTCAGCATTCCGTTCATATCGACTGGTATTGGGCTAATCGTTAAACGGCCACCATACTTCTTGGATCTTGACGCAGTAGAAACAACAAATGAGACTGTAATCGGCGAAGAAGTTCACCGTCCAATGGTTTTCTATCCAGTTTCATCGATTGCCGACCTCCCTAAGCAAAACATAGTAAAGTATGGAGCTGTCGATGGTGGCTCAACACTTCAATTCCTAACCGTGAGTTGCATGCGAACAGCGTTTAAATTTAGTTTTAAACTTCGATTTTTGTTCAGACAACAAAAGATCCAGAGTATCATAAATTGAGCGCTCATTTGCTTGAAAACAAAGATGATATGCCAAAATCTTACACTGAGGCTGTTCAACGCGTCATTCAAGCGAATGGAAAGTACGCGTTCTTCATGGAAGGCACGTCTGCTGATTACTATTTGGGCACAACGTGCGATTTGATTCAACTTGGCGATTTAATTCATCACCGTGTTTACGCAATAGGCTTACCGAAAAATTCTAAATACAAAAGTACAATTGACAGAGCAATTTTACATTTACACGAAACGGGAAAACTCGCTCAACTTAAGAATGATTATTTTCCACCGCCGAGCGCTTGTTACGTTGCATTTGATAGCGTTTACTCGAGAAGCGCTTTACGTGTACTGAGAGAAGCTGTTGAAGAATAAGAGGTTTTACTAAAATGATAATTTGTACGAATGTTGTTCACACAGAAATGAATTACTAAGTGAATAAAAATTTAAAATTAAATTTAAGCAATTGTCGATTAAAATCATAAATTTTATATGCAAACTAAAACTTTTAGTAGCTAAGAATGCAGTCGTTACAGCTATGGATTTGTTTTACCATATCACTTCAATAATTTAGCTTATTTCAGAATTGAACAGAATTCTGAAATAGAAATTGAAAAGTTAAATGTAGTAAAATCGATTCAAAATAAAATATTTCGACTATCGAAAGTGAGCTTAACTGCAAAGCGCGTAATTAAACATGTGCTTTGCAGTTAAGCTCACTTTCGATAATCGAAACATTTTATTTTGAATCGGTAGCACAATGAACGTCATAAAATATTTTCACTCTAAAAAATAGATTCTTAAAGGAAGATTGAAAGTGAAAATCTTCACACATCGTTTACTTAGTAGCTTTAGCATACAAAACGATTTTTATAGATGTACGGGCTTTTGAAATTTAGTTTATCAAAACTTTAACAGTATAAAAATATTGTTTTGACTCTCTCCTCCAGCCAAGCGATGGTGGTATAGTGGTTAGCATAGTTGCCTTCCAAGCAATTGACCCGGGTTCGATTCCCGGCCATCGCAACTTTTGCTTTTTTTCTCTCTTTTTTTTGTTTGTGTTTTAATTAACTCTAACAGATAAAGCGACTTTCACGTTCATAACTCAAGTTTAGTTTTCCCATGGTTTGTAAATATTTAGCAAGCGACGAGAAGATTATTGTGAATTTAAAAATACCAACAAACACTTTTATGCAGAAAATAAATTTTTATTTATTTTTGATTTTGAAAGCAGAAAGCGAATAGTTAATGGTTAGTTTACGCTTTTCAGCAATCAGCTTACACATTATTTAAACAAGCGATAATAAGCACAAAAAAATATTTTTTTACAATTTTTTAATTTATTTCGTTTCTAAAAGAAGTGCTGACTTCGTATCAATATCGATTTCTTCGTGCTTTGCTGCGATTCAGGTAGCTATCGATTTTGGTTAAATCTTTTAGCGACCTGTAAGCAACGTAAGAATCGTCGCCGTGTTCGCTCGAGTCGTGCGTCATCATAAAATCCTTAATTTGCCTGTTTACCGATCTCGGTATGCGGTCGAAATCTACTCGCACGTCGTAACGCTTTCTTCTCGGCTGCATCGTTGATGCTTCCAAATAAATGTTTATCGGATCGTAGCCCAAAGTCGAAATATTCGGTGTCGAAGTCGCTGGTGTCGAATAAATGGTTCCCAATTCGGTGCTGTACAAGTAAATCGGATTGAAAGGTCGTCGACGAACTTTGGTTGGATAACCGTAACTCATTTTCTCTTTTAAAAACAATTCACAAAATTTACAATTACACTTTCAACTCTTTCCAACCGCTCGTATTACAGTTGTGAAATGCTGTAAGCGAGCAGCGAGTGTATAGAATGTTGTTAAAAGGTGTGCATATTCGAAGGTGGATCTAAATTTAAAACACTACTCACACTTCTTCGAAACCATTTTAAATAAAAAGCTGTAACCTGAGAGAAGAGAGCGAGAAAATAATTTTTTTTCAAATGTCAGATTATTTATAGCAGCCTATCGTGAAAAAG
>NCKU01003359.1:0-15376 GCA_003675995.1 Dinothrombium tinctorium | reverse complement strand
GCTTTGCCTCTCTACCTTTCCTTCTAATTCTTATTATAATCATTATAATATATTAATTATTTCATATATTTAATATTCTTTGATGTGCTTTTTTTATTTGTAATTTATGTTAAATTTGTTTGGTTTCATAACTTAAAATTATATCTAAGAAATTGTTTTACTTCAATTAATTCAAAAAATTTTTATCGATATCTACATGAAGTTTGATAAGTACGATGCGGAGGTTTTAACTCTAATTAGTTGTAATCGTTAAAAAATTTAGCACTTGACAAATAAAGATTAAAAATTTAAATGCAATAAATATTTTTCAGAATAAAGTCTTTTAAAAAATTCATAAAAATTTATGCAATCACATTTTTAATGATGTTTTTAATGAAAAACTAAATCCAATTGATTTATTTATCACCAAGAGCCTTTTTTTACTCTAAACATTAAGTATTAATATTGTATTAACCTGCTAAACGTTTAGCTTATTTCATGAATAAATTAATCACTTTTTTCTCAATATTTGAAATTAAGCTTTGAAAAGACTTAACAAGATTCTTACGAATTGAAATTTATTATTATTATTATTATTAATCGAAATCATTAATTAGATCACAATGAAAGCTAAATTTCAAATTAAAAATTAATTTTATCGCCTAATTCGAATAAAAACCTTTAACTTGGAAATTTTTCTGTTTTAAGTTTAATTAACAAAAGAAAAAAAGCTTTAGAATTAATTAAAGGTAATTAGAGTTAAATAAAAGAAAGTAAACGCTACAAGTTATTTGTAAATTGAGAGCTGTGCAAATGAAATAAAAATTTATCGGAAGTAGAATGAGAAGAGAGAGAGAGAGAAAAAAATCAATTGAGAAAAGTAATTGGAAAAGAAAGATGAAAGAAAGAGTGAAGTGAGTAGCGTATAAATTTGCTACGTGCTTATTACTTGTGGCTTTCGCTTGTCATATAGTATACGAAATTCAATTAATTGACGGGCTTTCGATCACATTGAATAATACCCGCACTCATCGTTCGCTCTCCACTTTCTCTCTCTCTCTCTCTCTCTAGCTGCAATTTTTTTTTCTCGCTTTCTCTCGCTCACACACTGAAATACGCGTGCAAACGTATTCGACGAAGCGTTAAAAAGACAATTGATTTTGAAAAGCACGGTTAACGAGAATACAATTGAAGTACAAAGCAACCAAAAAGAAACCTTTAAGCTTTTATCTCGTTGATGAATGTAGACATAAAATGAGCTCATTTCGCCGCTCTTTTCTTCGCTAGTTTCAATAAATAAATTTGTTCACGAGTTCAATTTGTTTAAAGGCAGTTGAGAGATTAAAAACCGTAGCGGCAATAATTTGATATCGACCGCCGCGATACTGACGAGAATCAAAAGTGGTGAAAAAAAATTTCTTTCTCACTGATTCAAATTGCGGTCTATTTATTTCGAGAACACTTCTTTCTCGTCGTCGAGAATGAGAATACGAGTGAGAGCCGAAGAGTTGTTTAAGTGAAAGTAAATGATATTCAATTGATGGCTACCCATTGTACAAAAGAGGCCATTATTGTGTGCGAATGCGTAGAGTCCAGAAATCGAGTGCAGTTTCGATGCACATTCTCTGAACACATTCTGCTTAAGTATATAAAGTGATGCAACCGTAATAGATGCTCTCATACTGTGATCGAAGCAAAAACTGCCATTTACTTTAAATTCGGGCTTCTTTAGTTACACCGAACATTTGTTCATTCCATTTGCTCACTTAGTTGTCGCCACGCTTCTCTCTTTCTCTTTCGCCTTAACCTTTCTCATACACACACACTCTCTCTCTCTTTCTCTCCTTCTCTCGCTCCTTCTCTCTCTCTTCACACTAAGGTCCGGCTTTTCCAATAATTCTATCGCTCGATAAAAGATGTTGGCTTCATTTTCATCGTCGTCGCAAGCTGAATACTGAATTCAAGTAAGCAAACTCTTTCTTCGTTTTTCATATTTATAATTAAAACTCGATGCTTTCATTTTTTAAATTAATTATCGCAATTTTAAAAATATCGCATGTGAATTTAATTAATTTGCAATTTTCTAATGATTTTTAATTGAAGTGATGAATAAGTGAAGCGATCGATGTTTTCTTGCACAACTTTTATTAACGAGAGATAAGCTTTTACTTTGCAAATTTTCAAATGTAGCAAGCGAAGCGTGAAAACGATTTGATTGCGAATAAATTTTAAAATTCGTACAAAATGAAAGTTTAGATGAAGTGTTTCGATATTTGAGTGTTCGACTGTAGTAGAAAAAATAAAGAAAAGAAAGAGCAACGAGCAAAAAAGAAGTGAAAGCGAAAATTCAGATTCAAATAATAATGCCTCATGCAGTGGACAGAAGTAGAGGTCAGCAATCGACGGGATATTAGCGACGGTTAAATGAAAAAAAAAACATTTACACAAAGTCACAAAAAACATTTTCAATTAGTTATGATGCGAAGCAAAGAAAGAGAAAAATACATAGACTCGCTTTTTGCTCATAGTTTTCGCATTCTTTAGCTGCTTTCGAACCATGTATATAGCTCGCAATATGCTTTTTGAATGGTACCTACACTATCGAACACAGGGGGCTTATGATTTGAGCACATAAAAGTGTGCAAAGCCAAAAACACACACACACACACAATGCACAAACACATACAAACATTCGTGGCGTAAATCGAATTGCTGTTTGGAAAATATGTGCTTATAACTGTGTACACTGTTCGTTTATATATTTTATTTCTCTCGGAACAATATAAATTTTTTACTCCGGTCAGCGAATGATAGTTAATTGCATTAAGCTCCATTTAACGTTGAAATAGATCGAAAACAACAAAAATACGAATACGCCATACCAATTTGACCGGTGTGATAAATTTACTTGTATGAATCTTATTCAATGAGTAAGTCTAGGCTAGGTTTTGAATTTACTTGCTAATTTTGTGTGTGCGTGTGTTTTAAATTATATGAAAGATTTAACTGAATTATAAAAGAATAGTTTAATTACTTTCACTCTCTTTCAATCTTCGTTTAATGAAACATTTTTCGCATTTTATGTGCGAGGAAAAAAAAATTTAGACGCTAAAAATCGATTTTTAAGTTGAAATTAGAATCGAGAGAAGAAAATATGCATAAAGTATATGAAGTATTACAGCGCGTTCGCTTGCATTGTATCGTACTTCTAAAAATGATTTAGAACATAAACTGTGTGTTGTTTAAGTGAAAAACTGCAACAGGCGGCGGAAATTTGTTTGGTGATCTGATCTCTTCTAGTCGAAAACGCTCGGCAGTCAGTCAGAGAGTGAGATAGGATGAAACTGACAGCAAAGTGTGTTTGAGAAGAGAAAGAAGTGAAAAAAAAGAGAGCAAGAGTGAGAGAGAAAAAAATTTGTACTAAGCGAAATTTGCCTTATCCTTCTTCTACTTCTTCTCTTTGCTTCTTCTCAACATTTTCGTGCGCTATTATTTATTGGCCGCATTTACGGCATTAATCTACTCAAACGAAAATATAAACATTGGCAAATACGCACACACACACACACACACACACATCTACTTTGAAATTGTTTTTTGTTCAAATATAGAACGTAAACCGCTGATATGTAAAAGCGACGCTGTTTAGCTGCACGATTAATGTGCCTGTCACTACTACGTTTAGCCATATATTCAAGATTATATAGTTGATATATACACATAAGTAGCAGCAGAAGGTATATATTTGTTTAATCCATTGCTAGCAAAGCGCTTCATGATTATTTCAAGAATTTTGCTACTCTGTTCGCTCGCTAATTGTTGTGTACACCATTAATTTTGATAATCCTTTTCGATCGCTTTTTCGGCTGCAATTCGAAATGCAAAAAGAGAAATTTTTCATCGTGTTGCCTAATAATTGCTTAACGCTCATTCATTGACAATAATCAACATTCCAACGCTGGTGCGCACAGAGACACAGAGAAAGATGAAATGATGATGCTTTGCTCTTTCTCAATCTCATCTCGTTCTCACTCATTTCTTCGCAAGTTGTTGTGCTCATTCTTTCTCGCACATCACTTTCGAGAGAAGCAAAAAAATTTTTCTTCTCTCCAACTTAAACAATCTGTTTTCAATAAATAGTGCGCTCTTCTCACACATATTTTAACTCGTCAGCTTTTATGAGCTTTGATGATCTGCTGCCGCTGCTGCTGCTGCTGCTGCTGTACAAACACTTGATCGTTCTCTATATACTACAGCCATAAATTCTCTCGCGTTCCATATTTGCTTTAACAATATTATGTGCTCGGTGAAATAATGTCCAACTTTTAAGAAGATTAAGCATCGCGTAAAACTAGAAAAACTAAATTCCCAAAAGTTATTAATCAACACTACACTACAAGCGTAATATTGGTCCGCAGAGAACTAACACTCTTCTAGGTGTCTAGTGTTTCTTCTTCTTCTTCTTTTACTTCTACCGCTACTTCTACATTTTCGATTGCTACTTCTACTCAACTTTCTGTTTGCGCGCCGTATGCGAACAAATGAGTGTCTCGAACGTGTTCACATCGACACAAAACATATATCGAATCATTTTTACTCAAGCTTCCGCCTTGCACCGCTTATATATACCTTCTGTGCCAAATTTTCGCTGTTCGTTAACTTTCGCAAAACTGATTGACGAACGAACCTTTTTCGATACACACGCGTACTTCTCTCTTTATGCAATTAACTTCAATCAAATTTATCGAATACTCGACGCTCATTAATTCGCATCTTCGTTGCCAAGTATTATCGTTATTCTAATGCACCATCGCTCGGTATTTACGTATTGCATCTTTCGTTTTTTCGCACTCTCTCTTCGCATATCGTTGTTACCGTGTTTCGAGAGCGCAGCTATTTCAGAGTATAATTCAAGCTGACATTCAAATTATAGCAAACAATTTTCTGCTTTGCTCGTCAATGTTGTTGCATTTCTAATGTCATTTGTTACCTATGCATTCAACGATTAAATCAACGGAATGTTCATACACACACACACACACACACACACACACCGATTTCAGTATTCATAGTTGCATCCATTTAAGTTTTTCTCTACAAAAACCTAATACATAATCGTAATCATTTTGCTTCATAAAACCACAAATACTTCAAACAATGTGCTATTTCAATTTTCTGTAAACAATCTCATTTTATCTAGCAAAAGTAGATTGCTGTTTAATTTTTATCGCCAAACAAAAAACGACGATTTCTTAAATCAATTTTTTTATCGAACAATTTTCTTTCTTTTCCCACCAATTTTGAAAAGCACTAGTGAAGCATAGAAAAAAAAAAAAAAACAAGAAGAGAAAATGTTTAACTAATACTACAAGGTATTCGTAAATATCAAATTTATTAATTAAAGTTTAATTTAAAATTTAAAACAATAAAATTGAAAAATAATATTATATTAGAAAATTTGAATAGTTGAGTGAGAAGAGTTAGGCAGACACAAGCAAAAATTCTATTTTGAATTGTAAAAGCTGCTATTCGATTTCGAGAAGTAATCGATCTTTTTCTAAATTCCATTAGCTTTCGCTTACATACAATCATTGAATTTTAACTCGAATTTCTTTTCTCTGCATATTATTTACTTTTGTCTCAACCAAAAAATCGATGCTTTTCGAATTGAAATTTAATTTGCTTTTAGGTTATTTTTCGAAATAATAAAAAACAATAAAATAAAATAAAATAATTTTTAAATTTAAATTTAGGCTTTTGTGAGATGATCAAATTTGAAAATTTTGTTGAAAATTACTTTTCATCTGAATTTGAATTTTTAATTCATTATCGAGTCAATTGACATTTGATCGAAGATAAAAAATTACACATTAATATGAAATTTAAAAAATTTTATGTCAAAAATAAATTTCACTTATGCAAAAAATTATTATTTATCACGAATTTAGCGACTAAATGCTTTAAAATTGTGATATAATTTAAAATGAAATGTTTTAATAAAATATTTTAAAAAATTAAAAATAATTTTAATAGTGAATTGTTGAAGTTAAGCTTCAAAGAGTAAAAAGCTCAATCTAGTCAGTATTTTCGATTGCAAATATTTTAGCTTAATATTAATTAAAAGCAGCGCATTTCATTTTGTTGCACGTTGTTTCAAAATGAAGTTAAAAATCGAGAGATTTTAACAGTTTTATGGCAGATTTCAACCACGATCATTTGAAACACATAAATGCCTTTGCACTGTCTTGATTTTATGAACATTCGAAGGAGTTTTTGCCGGCGAACAAATAAATCTTATAATCTTATTTTTTACTCTACACAGAATTTTACGTAATGAGCAAAAGAGAAAAAAAAATTTGCCAACCTAGATTATGAAAGCTGTAGGAAATGTGCGAAAAAATTAATGTGCCTTGCAATCAACGATCCACAAAATATTTGAAAGCTTTCAATTTAGCTTGGAAAAAAAATTAAAATGCTAAATTTAACTTAATTTTAAGCAAATAACGAATAATTTACTTAATGGATGCAGTTCATTGCGTTCGCTAATTTTCTCTTTTGATTAAAATAAATGCAAGCCAAAATTAATGAAACACGGAGGTAAGTGCTAAGCGACTACGAAAATTTAATTTAATTTCGGCTTCTTTTAGTTTGTAAAAATAAATGTTGAGAATTCTTTGAATTACTTCTCGACTAGTTAAATTAACTCTCAAAATTTTAATAAATTAAAAAAGGAATAAATACAAAAGATTTAAATTTATGCCCCATATCGATATAACAAAAATCTGAGCCTAAGCAATTGCAATACGATCAAAGTTAATAAATCGAAATGAAAGTACATCAAGCGAAGTCGTTTAAGCTTCTCCTCGAGCTCTTTTTTACTTTTGTACCTACGCACACATTTTTCTGCCTTTATGGGTGTTGAAAAAAATGGACCAAATCTCAATATCCGTTGACTTGCTTGGTTTCTCTGTTCATTTTGAAGCAAGATTTTCGTTTTTCCAAATGTGTTTGTTGTTTTTCATTAAATTTATAGTTTGCGAAGTCGCTTAAAGCAACATCGATTAAAGCAATAATGAAGCTCGCTGAAATCACAGCGAAAGTCTGTGTGAACTGCTATTTTGGTTTACTTTCTGCTTCGACACATTTTACATTAAAAATGTTGTATTAGAAATTTTTAGTTATTATTGAAAGTATTTATGCAAATGATCGTATTTTTGTATTCACATGGATATATAATTAAATTTAATCTAAATATCTATCGAGTTTTTTGAAACAGCCCGTATTGCTGCGAGAAAAGCGATTTCATAGGAAAAAAAAGCTTTTACGTTCATAAATAGTTATTTCTTATTTTTATTTATTTGAATTTTTTATTACGAAGTCAATAAACGAATGTATATGAGCTCGATACAATATTCTTTGGTGTATGTGTTACAAAAATTTTTACAATAAATTTTTTCGGTTCTAAGAGATGATTGCGAGAGCATCAAAAAAAAAGGAAACAAACAAATAGCTAAAATCATCTTTCTTAAAAGCGAAGTTTTTAACTTTGAGCAAATTTTAAAAGCAAATTCGCTTGGTAAGAAAAAAAAGTAAAATAAAATTAAATGAGTAAGTGGAAATTTTCTTTCTTTTCACTCTTTTCAAACTTTCTTTTACTCTAAAAAGTCTTTTCGTTTAATAAAAGCCACTTCTCAACAATTTCATCTTCACAAAAGCGAATGAATAGAAGTCTATATAACACCGATTATTTTCACTTTCGTTCTTTGTTCGTTAAATTAGTAAATTTATAAATAATAAAAAAAATTATGTACTCTACTTGATTATTCACAAAAGTGAGTTTAATTTTTAATTTCGAAAACTTTTCAGTGTGCATTTTCAAATTTGTTAATAAGTTTACAGAAAACTTTGAGGTTCTTGATATACACATAGTAAGCTTTAAGCTAAAAATGCTCATCAATATTATATGAGCTCGATTAATTAGTACTTTTCTTATTTGAATTCATTTAATTTTTAAATTTCTTACAACATAAAATCGTAGCTACATTGATATCCCATTTCTCTTACTTGAAACTTAAATTTTCAATTGAATAAAAGATATTTAATGCGGCCACAAATTTGTATCAAAAATTCTTCTTGAATGCTATGTAAAGAGTCAATCAGTGTGAGCATTTGCTGAATAATGTTTATTGTCTAGGTGGGAAAAAATCCTAAAATAATATTAGCGATGGTATAGAAATAAGACCCTTTTCGTTCGAGTTCATCTTACTCGATAATGTGATAATTTATAGTTATATATATAGAGTAGCAAGAAAATTTTTTCAAGAAAAATTTTTTCTCTTCTATGATAGTCATACGTTTCTAAAATAAATCTTTTTCAAACACTATTGAAAGAATGTAATGTATCTAAAAATTTTTTTACAAAAAAGCGAATAAAACGTTCGTTTTTTAAAAAATTTCATTCCTATGAATAATTCAGTTGCACATTTGACACATGTGAAAGATGAAAATGAAATTTAGAAATACAACTTTCACTATTCTCTATGAACTAGAACTATTCTCTGTTATACTTCTGAGAAAAATTTTATTTCTCAACGAATTTTTTTTCATCTTCCATTTCAATGCTAAAATGCTTATCAAATATGAAATTGTAATGTATGAATTCAATTTTTGATTTCAAAAGCGAAAATGAAACACAAAAATAAATTAGCAAAAAAAAGTTAATCATTCGTAATTTGCAATTTTGCGTTTGCAATGAAAATCAATGGAAAGTGGCGAGAAAAATGCGACGATGGAAAGTTTTTTATCGGCGAAAAAAGAGTTAAAAGGCATTATTTTCATTTTTCACATTTTTGTATTTGAATAATAAAACTATTAAACAACATAAAGAGAAAGCGACCGCTGTACTATCGTATAATGGACACTTGATTACGTCCACTGTTTATCGAAACTCTTCGGTTTGTATGCGAAAATATAAATCACTTTTCTCTCTCGCTTTTGTAAAAGAGCTGCTATCGTTATTTAAATATGCATGAATCGGTGAAGAATTTCTTCTTCTCTTCTCCTTTCTCCTCTCATTCTTAGCTCTAAAATCGGAAAGAAATTGTCCAATTTTCTGCTTCTTGTCAAATTTTTTTCGACAAATGAAAAGCGCAAAGATTGAATAGATTTATTGCATTGCCTTTTGAATAAAAGAGCTTTGGAAGAAAATTTTTTGATCATTAAGCGATCTACTCTTTCTTTGTACATTTACCATCGCTTCTTAGTTATTCTCTCTCTCTCTCTCTCTTTCTCACTCAAATTCGCTACGTGTTCTTTTTCACTTTTCAACTTTCTTCACGACAAGAATTTATCGTTTCTCATTCGAAATCTATGCGAAGATAACAAGCACATTAGGCTTGCCACATTTTAACTGCTGAATATCCTTTTTATGCTTAAAAGTTAGCGAAAGTGAAAATTTCCAAATTATTTCTTGCAGCTTTAATTCGCTTTATCTCTTTAAAAATAGAAATCGTGCAAAAATAAGTTTAAGTTTACATTTATATTTGTCCGTATTAAAGTTAAAATCGCATTAGATTTTAAAAATTTTTTTCCTCTCCTATTCTTTACGTCTAGTCTCCTAGTCTTTATTTTTTAATTAATTGCATTGTACTTCGGCTTACGGCTACTCGCTGTAATTAAAATATAAAAAATTCGATGTAAAGAAAAAGAATTTTTTTTTTAATTTAAAAACTTAGAAAAAGTGGCCAACTTTTGAAAGGATTAAGTAGTGAAGCGAGATAAAAATAAAAGTTACGCTGAGTAATAAGGTACTTCAACTGTGGTTATATTAATTTTTGCATAGCATTAATAATGAAGTAAGAAAAGAAAAACGATAAGAAGTCGAGTTCAGAAAGAATAAAAACTTAATTTATGACAGTCTAGCGAAAAAAAATAACGGCGGTGATTTCAATTAAAAATGTACTAATTTGTCTTAAAGCGCGTATTTAAAATTGAATCGAGAAAGAGCGAGTGAGAAAAAGTGAGCGCGTGTTCGTGACATTTTGCTCTCGATACCTTTTAACTCTTCAAATTTCCAGCCTTTGCCACGTTTTCGTAAGAGAGAAAAAAATTCTAAACGTTTACTTTTTAAGCAAGAAGAAAGGGACAAAAGAATCGCAACATTCACCTGCTTAAACACGAAGATCGAATTAAAATATCTTTCGCTCTGGTCATTTTACTTTTACAATTTCGCTTTTACAATTTTTTTCGCTTAGAGCAATAAAGTAATTTACTGAAAAGCAAATGTTTGATAATCGCTTTTCAAAATTGTTTTGAGAGTAGCTTGTTTAATTTTTAAATTAGAAAAATTTTTGTTAAATTTAATTACAAATAAGTCAAATAGAGAAATGCCGAATTGAGTTTTGTTCTAGAAATTCTTCACCATCAAGAGAAAATTGAAGAAATTCAATTTTTAATCTTATTTAAATTGATCTAATGTTTCATAACGAATGCTAAAATATGGAATACTTTTTGAAAAAATGAATGATCGAGTTTGTTTTATCAAAGTAGCGAGTGAGAAGAGGAAGAAAAATTTATGAGTGATGGTTGACGAAAGAAAAAAAAATTATTTTGGTCATAAATAAGCGACATTGAAGAAAAGCAAAGGCTCTACCGATCGCTAAACTGTCCTTTGCTTTGCTTCAAAGAGGAAAGAGAAGTAGAAGAAGAAGAAGAAGAAGAAGAAGATGCGTGATATCGCGACTGTGCACTTGTTTCATACTTCATTCATATTCATGCAAGAGAAGCGAGAGAGCAAAAAAATGTATTCAAAGAAAATATCTTTTGAGTGTTTGAAAAGTTGACGGCCGTTTCATTGGTCAAATGATCTGCGACTAGATGCGAGTGCAAGTGAAAAGAAATGAGTTTGATTTTTCTTCATGAAACATGTATAGCTGCCATTTAACCGCTATCTACGGGCGGGCATTTTCTTCTTCTTCTTCATCCTTCTGCATGCGATTTATATAATACATAAATGAGTGCGACTGCACCTCGCGCTTTTATCGCCCGGTCACCTGTCACTTTAAATGAACATATTTTTGAATAGATAACTTCACTTTTTTGCTGCTGCTATTCATTTATGACTTGAACGAATTTTTCTATCCTCAAAACTCAATTGTAATCGATATTTTCTCTTTTAACTCTTTCTCTGAATTATAGAAACACTTTTGATCACTGGTCTAAATGATACGATTGCAGTGGACACATGTGTAGATCGCTTGCATTCGATGGATATCCTATTACGAGAGTAAGATACACGCCGAACACACAAATACACAATGAAAATTGCTTTTAGCAGTGAAGAAAGCGGAGACTAGTGCAGTTATTAAGTTATCGCTGTAATAATACAAGAGATGATCCTTTCTCAAACTGTCCAAATTCGTTTGCTGCACGGATGCAATACTAGCGCAGCTTTTGCACGCCCCACTCACACAAAGTGCGTTTCGCTTCGCATTCGCTGTTTTTCTTAGCCGCATCTAAATTACTTGAAGCGTGTTATTCGCCTGCAAATCGAATGTCAAAGCAATCAATTACTAATTAAGCATTAATTCAGCGACGAGTAGCAGCAGCAGCAGCAGTGACTGGTGAAAGGTTTAGGAAACAAAACACCAGCAGTGCACAAAACACATTCATACACACTCACACACACATATATATAAGCTTCGCTTCGATTTATGGTCAGTCATCGACAGTGAATCCAAATGACAAATGCGAGCAAAGTTTTTTTGTCAAGTTTACAAAATTTGTTTTTCTATTTTATTCGTTTTGCGCTTCTTTTCTAGATCAAAACTTTTCTAAACGAGGCATCCTCACGAGCTTTGAGTTTGGCCACCTCTCACATATATTTGAATTCATATATGCGTAAAACACATTTTTATATTTGACGCAAAAAAATGAGATTAGAGTAAAAAAATGAATCCATAGATAAAAAATCGCGTTTAAAGTTTTTTCTAATTTTCTGTTCACATTCACTTGTTTTCAGCTTCTTTTTTTTAATTATAAGCAACTTTTAATTTGCAAATCGAAACAATCAAAATAAATTTGAATTAATTTAAAATTTCATTTTACTTCTACGCTGTTTTGCTGTTTAAAAATTGTTTTAACTACACATTTTTTTCTTTAAATTCGCATCTATTTAAAACATTTGTCAAATTACTGTGCATCAAGTGAAAACTTTTGTAAATTATTTGCTGCTTTTTATGTTTCGCATTTATAAACCCACACAAACGCGCACACATACTAAGTGTGATGAATAATTTCTTCCTCAAGATCATAAATTATTTCATTCAAAAATTTTTTTATTTATTCTTATTTTATTTTCGTTAAACAGAAATGTTTTGCTTGAAATAAATAAAAAATGAGAAAGAGAGCGAAAGCTATGGAGAGAAAAGTATTACCGTCATTCTACCCACTTAGCGTTCGGTTGTAATTAAAGAGTGTTGTTGATTTCATGTCAATAGCAGGTAAAATTTTTTTTCCACAAACGTTTTAGCGAATGATTAATGAAATTAAATGTTCAACGCTTTGAAGCGTGTGCAAAGCGAAAGTAGAGCGAAAAAAAAATTGTGTCCAGCTTAGAAAATTGACTTCAATTGGAAAGAATAGAAAAATTGAGTTTCAGTTGTTTGCTGATCAAATGAATTTAAAACGATTCACAAGAGAAACGGTTATTAAATCGCAATCACAGCGGTTTTTTCCCTCGTTCTCTCTTTTTCTTCTTTCTTCGTAATCAAATGTAATATTATCGATACTATGAAACGAGCGGTGAATAAAATTGATTTTGTAAATTTATAAAGCTTATGTTGCATAATATATATCCAGGCACAATATATTTATAAGCGATCTATACATGAATCTATCATTTTAACTGAATGCTCAATTGCAATGCTCTTCCTTACTCTCTTTTTATTTTACTTTATTGCTTCTTGTTGATGTAATCAGTGTTTACTGCGCGTTTTTCGTTTTGCTCTTTAAATCTCTCCCATCAGTGAACGGATCAAATTCTGTGCGCTAATAATTACTTGTGTCAATGCTTTTGCCTCTTCTTCTTCTTCTTCTTCCTCTTCGTCGTCGTCGCGTTCGTTCTCTCCATCTTCTCTGTTTCGTCTGATTCTTTTCGCCTATTTAAGCGAAAGCATCAAAACGCTGATCGCATTGATTTTTTCAACTATTTTCGTCAAAGAATAGAAAGAATTAAATAAGATATAAACAATATTATAAGTCTTAATATTTTCGACTAAAGAAACAATTTTTGTCCCATTTTTCCGCGCATTTCTTCTTCTCGCGTAGAATATGCGATTACAACTCGAAAGCGCCCGAAAGCGCGCTTCACCGTCACACACTCTCATCTGTTATTGAAGTGAAGTCGATTTTTCTTGAAAATTATTGCCGAAAAAAAGTTGAATGAAAAACTTTTTTTAGTTTTTATCTTTCGTTTGCTTTTATATTTTGTTTGTTGTTTATAGAACGAGTAAGCGAAGAGAAACAATTTTCTTGTTTTTTCCTATCAAAAACAATGTTAAAATAAATTTGTTTTTTTGATTATTTTCAGCTGCTTTTCTTTGAATATTAGCTCAAATTTTGCGCTGAAATTAAGTTTGTTATTTTGAAAAAAATTGTTTTTCAAAAAAAGATTTTTGTTAAACATTCGAAGCATAATATTTTAATACCGAATTTTCAGAGTATTTTATAATAAAATTTCTGCAAATTTAAAAAGTTTTAATTTTAAAAGTAAACAAAAATCGCTAGAAATTTTAAAAAGCTTTAGAAGAATGAACAAAGCAGAATGTTTTTGTTATTTTTACATTTCTAGATGTTTTCTCAAGTTTTTTCTTCACATATATTACAGTCTAATAATAATAATAATACGCCTGCGAATACAAAATGAAAGCAAAAAATTTGTTGTGCGACAAACTGAGCATAGCGAAACGCGGTGGTTCTCATATAGCTTGATAGCAGCTGTTACTTTTCAGTAATTTTCGCGTTTATATCTAGCATAAATACTCCGAGAATAGCGCTTTCTCAGCCCAAAACCTATGCATTTATGAACTAGCCTCCAGTTATGTGCAAGTTATTAGTTTTCTGCTTCTTTTCTATTTTCTAGGCCAACACACTACATAAAAGCAAAATTTGATGACATTTACATCGAGCGATGAGATTAATATTGATTGAAGCTATCTAATTTTTTAAATAGTTTTTTACAAACATGATGAAAAAAGTTAAATTTAATATTTAAACGAAAAAAAAGTGTGTACGAGATTTAATAACGATAATTGAGTGATAAAAAATTTAATTTTTTACTCTTTTTTCTGCACTCATTTTGTGTTTCGCAGTACAATTTTTTTTGTTGTTGCTCGCAAAGTGAGAAGAGTGCAGTGAAGAAAATAGAAAAATAATGTGTTTTATGTACATTTTTCATTAGAACACATTCGAGTATAGTTTTACACGCCTTTTCACTTAACTACGACACACATACACTATTTTACAAATCGTGTTTATTAAATTAAGCGTAAGAATGTGAAAAGTGTTTTTTTTTATACTTCGCACTTCGATCACACGCTTTGCGTAACATTATTACACGTTTCGCTTTTCACCAGCTTCGTAAATTTGTGTAAAACTAGAATCGAGTTTTTCCGCGCGCCTTTCTCGCTCGCAATTAATGCTCGTAGAAAAGAGACGCAAGAGATTGAAATGAAAGCAGAACTATATGCACAACAGAGACTTTCTTTTCGCTAGCTGTGCACGGAGATGTGTTTGCTTTAAAATAGATTTCTGAAGAGAGAGTGAACAAATTAATTCTTTTAAAAGTAGCAAATTGTTTCGAAGCTCTTTCAACGTTGGATGAAGAAAAAAAAATGGTTGAGCGAAGAAGAGAAGAGAAGAAGAGGAGAAGTGAATTGAAAAGTGATAAATATTCGGAGAGAAAAGTGTTTCATTATCTTTAATAAGTGTACAGTTCTTTCAAGTTGTTCTTCTCGCCATTTTTTGAAGCTGTTCGTAACGATAAGAGAGCGCGAGATGAGAGGATCCTTTACAAACGCTGAGAAGCAACTGGTCTTTGATGCTCGTTACACTCTAATTTCTTCCTTCGCTCGCGAAATACAAAGCTTCGCTTCTGTTCTGCTCTATTCTGAATGTCGATCGTCTTCTCGCTATTGTCAATACTCGTCCCTCATTATTTCGCCGAACATCGCTTCGCTCAAAACGCTCACTCTCGCACCATGTTTCACACACTGCTGAAATGTCAAGCTCTGATTGTCCAAACGCAATTCTTGTCGCCATTGTACCAAGAACTGTGTGTGGACATCAATGCTTGATAAACAGTTTGCAACGCATCGACTTAATCTTCTTTTTCACTAAA
>NCKU01003358.1:0-15378 GCA_003675995.1 Dinothrombium tinctorium | reverse complement strand
ATTTTAAGATTATTATGATTTAAATATTTGCACACAACAACTAGTTAGAGTTTTTATTATTTCATATTATCTCGTGTTCTTATCAAATTACTAAAATTAGATTTTCTTAATTCATTACTATGCAATAAAAGCACAAATAATCAAGAAGAAAACTTGAGATGCTTCAATCAACTTTGAAGTACTCGTTTTTCAAAAACTGCTTTCGTAATAAAATAGTCTAATGAGTAATAAAAAATGTGAATTTATAAATTGTTTAAATTTGTTTAAAAGTGTGAAATACATAATTTAAAAAATTCATCGTTTTTGCATCCTTTTGTACATATTTGAGAGCCGAAAGCCATCGCTTCTTTTGTGCGTCTGCCAAAAGCTTGCATTGTTTTAAGCAAACTTTTCCTTAACAAATCGATACAGAAAAGTACGCTTCCAAAAACGGACTTTGAAACAGCGTTTTTATCTACACGAATGAATTATTCTTGAATATACCGTTTGTCATTTTATAAATTATTGCTGTAAAGCTTTCTAACTCGAAACGAGACAAATCACTTGCTTGAGATATGGCAAAAAGATTTAAATTGAACCGCTTTTTATGCAAGCATTTCGAGCGAAATCACAATGCTTGCGACTCAATTTGTTTATTTTTAATAAAAAGTAAGCTACTTTGCATAACATTACATTTTTATTTGATTTTAAAGCTTTGTAAGAGCAAAGGTAATTTTTCAATTCGCAAAAGCTTTTTTTATCAAAGAATAGCTTGAAAAATGAAATTAGATTAAGGGAGAACTCTTAAACCCATATGTAATAAGAGCTGTACTAATAAAATTTCGATTTAACTTTAAATATTTTATGACTTATTAATGACATAAATGTTTTATGACTTTAAAAAGAAAATTTACATACCAAACAACATGAGTGGTAAAATTATAAATTAAAAATTTTGAAATGATTAAAACTCAAATGGTTGAAAGTTAAAAGTCTAATTTTTCATTTTTGTATTATAATTAAAAAGCTCTATTAAGGAATTTGATTTTTGCATTAACAAAATAAGAAAGTTCAAATGACTTGTACTGCTTTGTTCAAGAAAAATTGAAACCTTTGAAAGAATACTTCACTTCGTTGCAAAAAAGGTTGCAACTGCAATGCACCAATGAGTCTTATGAAAAAATTATCTTATGATGTGAACGTTTTTTAGTAAAAATTTACTTTCTTAAAAAAAATTCACGCAATGCTTGTTTCCATAGATCGCTTGGTTCGTTTCCATTGTTTTGATTTACATTATTTCTTTAATTTTATGTATGAATATTGCTTTCATATTGTCTCTAGTTTCGTTTTTACTTAAAAAACACAAACTTCAATTTACTTAAAGCTCTTTTTAATGTAAACATACATTTTGAAATCAGTTTTTGTACTTTTTAATCGACGCAGTGAAGTATGCTTTCAAAGGTAATAAACTTTTTTGTATAAAAGTAATACTCGTAGCAATCAAAAATTTTGAAGATCGAAAAGTCACTTTTAGAAAGATGATTGTGTTTTGATAACTTCATAAATTAGAAGTTCACGTGGTGATGATATTTTACGTATTATTTATTATTAAATGGAAATATTAAGAAAAAACTAAAAATTTTTAGTTCGAATTTTATAATGATATGAAGAGTTTTTAAAACTACATTAAATATGCGTACAGTCAATGACAGGATGCTTTGCGATTATTGTTTTTGTAAAGATAAGATAGTAAAACATTCTGTCAATGACTGTACGTGTTGTATGAGCATAATTTCATTTGCAAAATGTATTTGCTAAAACAATTAACGGCGCGAACTAATAATTAAGAAGGGTGTATCCACCAATACATACCTACATTGTTGGATAAGCCATTTTTGATAAATTCATTCAAAAGAACGTTTTGGTTGCAAAAATGGAAGAAAAAGAAAAAAGTTTAATTGAAAAATTGCGCGAAATAACAGGTATGGATCATAAAACGGCTGCCTTCTTTCTCAAACTTGGAGATTGGGATGTAAACGTAAGAATATTCTTTTTCATTAACTTATTTCTTCAACGCTGATTATTTAATGATCAAATCATTTATTGAGCAGAAAGCTCTTCAATTATTTTTAGAACAACCCGATCTCTCCGCTCAAGCGAATTTAGAAGCTCAAAATATATCCAAAGTTGCAACTATTCCAGCGCTCTCCTCTAAAAGTAGCTTGAGAAATAAATTAAGCTACGGGTGCAGTGGTAGTTCGCAAAGTTCTAAAATTTCGAGCAAAGATAAAATCGAATCAAAATCTGTTAATGTTAAGCAGAAGCAAACTGAAAGCGAACTAAAACAAAACATAAATACAGTGAAAACACTTTCGAACATTGAGCAAAAATCAAAAAAGCTCAAAACGCCGACACCAGTGAAAGAGTTTTCAAGAGCAAAAATTGCAAAAACAACAAAGCAAGAGATGGACAAAGCAAAGCCATTAAAAAAAGATGAAATAGAAAGCTTAAAAAAGTACAGAAAAATGAACAAACAAAAGCCAGGCGTTGGTCAAAAATTAAGTTCAACAAAGTCACCGACAAAAAAATCGAAAATGGAAACCGATCGAGCACAAGTATCACCTACGACTGCATCTAAACCTATCGTTGATACCCCACAAAAAGCAGAAATAAAAATTCGCTTTCATGATGATAGCAGGTAAGCTAAAAATCAAATTATCTTCATTCACATTCTTTGTCTTAATAGCAAAACTGTGAAAGTAAGCTTAAAAGACAAAGTGGGGAGTATTAGAGCACAAATATGCACTCTTCGTCCTGATTTATCTGCACAGCCTTTTCAGCTGTTGACAAGTATGCCAACAATTAAAGTTTTAGATGAAAACAAAACGATTGAAGAGGCTCAATTGCACAAGTGTCTGGTGATCATACTCATAAACAAAAATGAGAGTAGTATTGTTGAGAAAGAAGTTATGCGAATTAATTTAATTCATCGAGATTAAAGAAGAGTGCAAAACATTACTTTTTGTCGTTAATTCATACAAATGAACGAATGAAATATTAAATAAAACAGTTTAGACTAGATTTAATGAAAATAAATCAGATTTACGTGAAAACTTTTCACAATGTGTTTATTTTTACTTTGTATTCTTATACAAAGCATTTCAAACTTCATTACTTCAACCATCCAGGGCTTTCAAGAATTCGAAGTACTCGGATCGTGTTTACTATCCAAAGAAAATGGAGGTATACGGCAATCAAAGCTGTAACCATCTTCTCTTTCCATTCGGAATGTACCCCTTTAACAAGCTTTTTAGAAAAAGTTTTGAATTTTAACACAACTTACCACATATGTCCAGAAGCTGCCTGAATACTTACATGACTACTATATTGAAAAGCAGGTTGTGATTTAGATAAAATTGGTTCCTGGAAAAGTTAAATTCATTTTTTCAGTTAATGATACAATTTAATACCTGTCCGACAACACCAGGACCACGTACGTTTTCCAAGGTTCCAGAAAGACTTAAAATTTTCCAATGTCTTTCTTTGAGCTGAACTGCGAGTTCTCCCAAATTTTCGAGTCGAATACAATATCGCCACTAATTGGAGTTTGTATAATAAGAGCATAATTAAACAATTATATTTACCCAATAAACGGTAGTGTTCTGAGAAGCGCGACAACCCATATAAAATGGGATTACAGTAACACGAATATTTTCAGTTGTTTCTTTATGAACATCAGACAGCTCAAGCCAAGGATGGTTTTTTTCTTGCCAAGCCTTAAGCGTTTCTCTTGATGAAAATGGAGGATCTTTTTCTGGATCATAATACAAAAATTTCTCAAACAATTCGTGCTGAATGGGCTGTCTGTCAAGACTCGTGTACGGTATAATGTCTTCGTGAGCGACATAGTCGAGTCCAGGGATAGCGTAAAGCGAACGACTGTTATCCTGATTTCCTAAAAAAGTTACAGCTTCTGTTTGGGCTCTCTGCGTTCAAATAAACATAGGTAAAGCATAGATGTTAGCAAACAAGACTTACCACAAAAGGACAATCTCGTGAATCGATTAACACCTGATAGTAGGTATGCGTATGTCCTTTTACCTCGCGTCCGACTTGATTAAAGCCCGATGTGTTGTCGTCCGCAACGGGTTCGCGTTTGTTGGGCGCATCGCGGTCGTAAACGCGCGCTTTCCACGGAAAAAGTGTAACGCCTCTGTACCCGAACACTCTATGCAACAGCAACTGTCCAGTTTCGTATTTTCCTTCCAATTTCGGCGTCTCCAACTTTCCGACTTCGGCTAATCTGCAACAAGCGGTCACTTTACGAATGGTTGCGAGCAGCGTACAAACCTCACATAACTCGCTTTCGAGATGTACTCTTTCTGAAATCGAAGCAAACAATGAGTAAAGAGCTTTTTTCGAAAGACGGACATTTCTCCGCTCTTTATTCGCTCTTTAATCGCTCGTCTTTCGCTTTGCGTTTTAACTTCTAGTCATGTGTTTCGAGGGGACGTTGTCCTCATTGCGCCCTTCGATGAGAGGGTGGTCTGCTCACTTTTCATAAATCAGTAAAACGAATTTTGAACAGAAGCAATCAATTTCATTGGAGTGGCAGTGAAAAGCGACTTCACTTCGCTTTGATAAGCGATGCAAACTTTTCCATTGTTTTTGTGGTAAAATTACAGTTAAACACGCTATTATTCATGAGCAGCTTATTTTTAAATTAATTCGATTAGATAAAATTTTCCAAGTCTATACAAAAGCTATTAAAAAAGCTTGTTTTATAGAAATTTTTTAAATTTTTTTCTCAACTTCAATATTATGGGAATCAGTGAGGGCATTTTATTGTGATTCATGAATGATTTTGAAATATTTTTGCTTTCACAATGAATTTTTGTTCATTAAGCCAATAGCCATTAAGCCAACATTTCGAGTTTATTAAGTGTTGTGATTTTTTAAAAATTGAGAGACAAATCAAAGTTAATCATTGAAAAAATTTATTTATATTCGAAAAAAAATATTCTCGTCAACTTTATTGAATGGAAGCATTGAACATGGAAAAGATTAAATTTTTTCGCTTTTTTTCATATTACAAGCAAGTGAAGTTTTACAAAATAACTTTCGATAATAGTTGAGTATCCTAATTTTGTAGCGATATGTGATCAAATTATGAAAAATTTGTTCTAAAATGTGTGATAAAAATTTTGTGTTCATAATATTTTAACATTTGGTCTTCTCACTTGCAGATTTTTAAACTTTTAATATGTGACTCAATAGCGGGCTAAGATTCATTTATTTCTTATTTAATAAATAAGATCAAAGTATTGAATTCAACTCTTACAATAAGAAATAAAAATATTCTTAAAATTCGTTACGATTAAAATATTGACTTTGCTCAAAAGTGTTGATTTTTAATTTTAAAAATGATTATTTCCTTCTCATTTCATTTTGCTCCGTAAATAAGAAGCATTTTTGCTCAGATTAGGGCTATGCTGTGCAGAAAAAGATAAGTTTTCGCAGTAAGTTATGCCTTCCTTTGCTTACTTTTTCTTTACAGATTAGTGCAGAGTAGTATACTAAAATGTCTTTGGAAATATCTTCCAAATCCATTGAAAAAACTTCGAATTTAATGTAAAAAGTTAAGGAAAATCAGCATTAAAATGTTGTAAACACAATTATTTATAAGCGAATTATGAGAAATTTTGTGCTTTTAAAGCATGTCAATGAAATGAGCGTCATTAGCGATAGGTGCCTACGAGAAATCAAATTACAATCAAATAAAACTTTTAATTTGTTTTATCAAGCATTAACGGGTAAATATTATATCATACAGATTAATATTGAGTTGAATTGATAAGATATAACATTGTATGTTGTTATTGCGATGAATTAATTCAATGAAAAACAAAAATTCGTAATTTAGCTGTTTTTCAAAGTCAACTATAGATTATGACGCGCATTTCATCGATATGCTTTATGTGATTATGTGATTCTTGTGTTATGCAAAAATTCAATGTGGTTTTACGTAATTTTCTTGTGACAATCAACTCAAATTTTGTATATTTCGACTTCATTACTCTTTTCTACAAGCTACCAAAAATTATGTGATCTTATAAATTGAAGCCCTCATAATAATCTTTGTAATTTAGAAAATTGACATTTTGAAACTTACAGGTTGAAAAAAGCAAATCCATCAAGTGATATTTTTTTAAATTAGGTTTTTCAAATAGCAATTTTTAAATGGTTTCATAAACAAAGTGTCGAATTTCAATTAAATCATTATGTTTGATATTATGGCATTCGCCTCAAAAGAATAGAGGCGCGCTTGGTGCGCAATGAATTTTATGGTTAAAATGGAGAGTTTATGAATTACAAAAAAAAAAAATACAAAAGTGTTTGTCGTGAGAAATGCACAAAAAAATACAAACAAGAAACACTTTTTTGCACAGTCCCGAATTCAACGAAACTTAGCATGTAGATAAAACTTCATGCGTGTATTAAGAATTATTTCCATCATAAATGCGGCTTTTGTGCGTGAAGCAAGTTATTCGCGTGCAAACTTTAACATTTGTAAGTCTAGTCGAAATTTTTTTTTTCGATTGCAGGCCGAAATCTTAACCGATTTTAACCTTTTTTGTTTTTATATGTTAAAACTCACTGTGTCCTAGATATTATTTTATCTCTACTACGATAGTCCATTTGCGCATGCTTTGCTGCACTTGCAAAAGGAGAAATACGAAGATTTACCTATGTAACTCCGTGCAGTAACTATTGCTGATATGAATTGCGTTGTAGCAAGCGTGAACGCCACAATATTGAAAGAAGACGCCACAATTGATGAAGAATCGTTTCGCAAATCGTTTATTGCTTTCGAATCTATGTTTTAGATTACAAACAAAGAATGTTTTACAAATATACATCATTTTGAAGCGAATAAATTGAAAAGTCCACTTTTACGTTTTTCACTCTGAACTGGAGAGGCAGAACGACTTTTTGAAAAATCAGATACGGGGAATGTCGACAGAGTCGATAATGAAGCTTTTGTTTCCGGCTCTTCAGGACTGAACATATGCAAGCTCTGTCTACAAAGAGCGCCAACTGCAGAATGGTCGGACTTGCTGTTGCTTCTACTTCTGTTTTTATTAATTGATATCAAAGAAGACACTCGTGAACTGAGTGATCCTTTACTCGGTGAATGCTGCAGATTCACAGATTCATCCTTTACACTCAAAGGGTTTTCCGCACTTAGCCTTTTTTGTGTGAAAGGATTGATGCCTTTCACAGGATCTGAACACATATTCGGAAACTTATCTTTGCCTTTAGTAGAAAATTTGCTGAGATTTTCTTTTGAAGAAGAAAAGCCAGTATTTTTATTCGTAGTCGGTGACTCCATTGCTTTGTAAAAAGAAGCTGTTCTGTTTCTAATTTCCGAAAAACCCTCTTTCTCAACCTTTTTAGGCAAATCTTGTTTTTCATACTTTTCAATCAATGATTTTACCTTCTGTCTCTTTGCTGGTTCATACCTTTGACTCTCTTTGTTTCCACTACTGCTGCAAGCAATTTCGATTTCTTTTCGAGTTTCGTTTGTTTCTACTGTCTTCTCATTTTTTGGCTCTTGTGTGTTCTGAAAACTATCTTCTGGTTTAATTGACCTGTCAAAACTTTCAGTCAAATCAGAATTATTGGACACTTTTTTATGGAGCTGGACGGTGAATTGCACGGGCGAAGGAGTTTCATCTTCCTCGGCCGCATCACATTTTGGAAAGACTTTCAAAGGTTTTATCGAATAACGGTACTTTTTGCAAGGATCTGAATGTCTCCTTTCACTTTGATTGACAACACAGCCTTCAGGTATCACATCGTCCTCTAATTTTGTTCGCCGAACAACTATATCTTCATCAATCATCGGAATACTGCCGTAGCGATCGGGATTCGATGAAGAAGTGGACCTTAAATTGCTTTGGGTAGAATCTGGAGTGTCAAAAGATGATGTAAAACGGTGTCCAGAGGCTGATGAACTTTCTTCAACTCCTTCATTAAACGCAGATGAAGAAGTCTCTGAAAATTGGTTAAACAAAGATTTGCGTCTGTATAGTTCGCCCCAAGAGTCATTTCTTTGATCGTTCACTTCACTGCTTGATCTGGAAGTTGAGTTATTACGTCCATTGTTCTTCTTTGTATTTGCATACTGTAGAATTAACTCAGCAGTGGCCATGTTTCCATCATCATGACTCAAAGTCGCATCTTTTTCGGAACTGAATTCACTTGATTTTCGAGGACGGCACCAATTGACTGCTGTAAAATTTTCTTCTTCAATATACGAGCTTTCGGAAGAGGTTGAAACATTATCATGAGACTTTCTCCAGCGGTTTCGAGGAAGACGAAATGAATAAGACACTCGCTCTCCATCATTGATGCTAGAACTTTCGCTTCCTTCTGGTCCACTCATGCTGCTTACGTTTTCAGCTGAATTTCTGCGAACTGAGATCTGTTTCGATTGTGGAGTTGAATTCTGTTCCGCATTTATATCATAATTACACATAACTTCAGAAATTGGGATACTGTTTCTTTGCTCGGTTACCTAAAGGAGCAATGAAACAAAATTAATCAAATAATTTATTATTCACCTGTGCAATTACCTGTTGTTGCTCACTCATTTCATTCTCATCAATAACTTCTTCGCTTTCACTTCTTTCATCTAATCATAAAATAAGTGATCAATAAAAACCAATTAATGCCTATTAAAACTGAATAAATTTATCGAGAAAGGGCGTATCTAACAATATATATTTACATTGTTAGATAATCCCTTTTATAATAAATTTATTCAATTAGAGTTTTCAAATGGTAAACAAAATTGTTAAATATCTGATAAACTCTCTGTTTAACTTATAGTTACAAAAATTTAACTTTTTCTAAGAGTTCAATGATAAAATAAAAACAAATTTTAGAGATTCCCTTTCGCTCATTTTAAAGAAAATTAAGATGTTTGAGATGATAGCTTGTTAAATGATTCTTTAATGTAAGATTTGTTATTTTGGCTTTTGAAAGTTAATATTTAAACTAAAATTAAAACTTTTTAAAGTTAATTATTAAATATTTTAATAATAATAGTTATAATAAATATTTAATAATTTAAAATTACGTTAATAAAAGCTAATACATTTTCAGTGAAGAAAACACGAAGGGATCAAGGGACACTTAAGGATTATAGATCCAGGGGCTGTGATTTGTGGGTTGCTTTGTTAGCCAAGTGGCCAGCTACTTTTCAGTTTCCTTTTATGTAAACACGAAGAAAACTTAAAAAGGTCTCTTTCTCATATTATGATTATAAGTTTCGTTCACATTTGAGGCGATTTACACGAATTACCTTTCTGAGCACATAATTTAAGTAATTCAATTTTTAGTTGTTGAATGGTATTTGTAAGTTCACTTGAGTCGAAGTCGATTTTAGGCAAATCGTTATGTACTAACGATGAGAGTTGATCGAGTTTGTTCCTTAATTCGAGATTTTTTATTTCTCTTGTAATTTTATTAAAGTTTAGTCGCTCGCTTGAAGACCATGACCTCCTCTGTGCGAACCAATCCCTTTTATTTTCAGCTGTTGCTGTGTTATCTAAAGCTCTTGCAACTGTTTGCCACTTTGCTCTATGAAGCTCGGTTTGTAGCTTCATACTCGCTACATCTTTATAGAGCAATTCCCATCTCAATCGGCAAATTTGTCTTGTTCTCTCAACTAGAATGTGGTCTAATTCTCTTGCCTTTGCGAAAAGTTAGGTAACAAATAGCGTGACGAACGAATGATTGCTGAATATATACCTGCTGCAAAAGTCTAGTGGATAAATCATGGAGACGTGTTACATTTTCTGCATCACATTTCATTAGCGACTTTTTCTTCGGTGTCCGCCGTCCTGAAAATTAATTCTCTCTGCGTTACACGAGCTTTATAAAGCGCGAAAAGTAGCGAATGTATTGAGAGATTAATTACCGTCCTCTTTGGCAGGGCCTCCTCCCGAAGAAATACTCATTTGCTGTAAATCTTTCATTTTCTCGATCAATTCAACGGTTAGTTTCGCCTGTTGTTCGCTATGGTATCGAAATGAGTCCTAATTAACACAAAGGATGCGTAAAAGAACATTTTTTTGCACGACTTACTTCAACCGTTTCTTTATCGCATTTCAATCTCTCTGTGCATCGCTGTAATTCTTCGATTCGTTCTTTTAATTCTGCTATTAACGACAAAGAATTCTGGAAATCATCGGATTTTGATCCATTTATGTGCACGTCCCATAATTTTTCTCTATATTTCTCTGTGTACACGAAACAAAGAAACAAATGAGCGAGTAAATTTCATTGTATTCAAAGCAATTTTAATATAAGCACAATGCTTCTGTTGTTTCGTTTCACGATTGGAATAATATCCCGACATTCGAATCAGTTTATTATGTCTTCTATGCAGTAAGTGCTACGTTTTTGCTCACTATTCGTTAGTTGCGTTTCTGAAATTCAACGCCTGGTTTCTATTTTTAAATAGATTCGATAAAGTAATTAAAACGAACTCATTTTTCTGTATCACACACATAAAATAAACAAACTTGTGTCACGTAGCACTATTAAAAAGTGCGCTTTTGTCAAGTTTTTTATTTAGCGATAAAATTTGATCGTTTGTAATGTTTTTTATCGCTTCTCTTTTTATGCGGTTGACGCAGACGTGTTTAAAATAAATTAGATACTATTTAAAATACATTTCACCAGAAATTGAAAAAGTGTGAAACGTTTGAAATGGTTTGGTCGTTTCAAAAAATAAAAAACAGACTCGAAATATTACGAAAAAGTTTGCTTTAAAGTTTGAGTTAAGTGAATTAAAAAATTGTTTTATCTTTCCAAACGCTGTTTAAGTTTTGAGCACAAAATGCAGCTAAAATTCAACTCAATTTTGTAGAGATGCGAATTGCAGAAGTGCTTCACATGTGACATGTGAGAAGTCGAGCGAAGATGAAAAAAATGTGCGATTTGGAGGATCAAACTTACCCATCTCTTTTTGATGTTTGGCATTCATTTCTTCCATTCGATCGTCTAATGATTCGAGCTCCGCTTCAAGTCTGCGACAAATCTCTTCTTTTGTTTTTAACTGCTCTAAGAGATACATGTTGTCTTCCAATAAGCTATAATAATTGTCTTCGGGAAAGTGCATTTCATTGCTTTGTGGATTTTCGACGCTTGATTGCCTTTTTAAGTGAGAAACGGCATTTACACGGCGTTGCAAATCTTCGTTCCTTTCAAGCTTCTTCATCTCTTTAGATTCTGTTTCTTGCTCGTTCATTTCTTTTCTTAAACATCGAAATGTTCTAATATCAGGTTCAGAATGAGCTCTCGATATTTGTTTCTTTGCTTTCAAAACTAGAAATGTGCGCTCATTTGTATCATTTTGCTGCAATGATGGCAGAGAACTCGATGAAGCTTTTTTAGAACCACCAGTTACATCGAAAATGCTCGATTCAGATTTGGAACTTGCCCTATGAAACATACTTCTTTCGCCACTTGTGTCTGTTTTCATCTGCTTTTTAAGATCAGAGCTAGAATCGAGCAAAGCTATCGTTGATGACTCTGGACACACGCCTCGCTTTGTTTCCCATTCATAAAGTTTTTTCGTGAAATCATCGGAAATGCCTTCGAAACGGAACTCACCCGCAGAAGTACGGATGAGCACTTCTTTTTTGTTTGACTTGTCTGATCTCAAAACAGTATCACGAAGTTTTTCGAGTCTCACTGCCCGCTCGTCGTATTTATCTCGCTCACGAGATAATCTCTGTTTTTCTCTTTCAATTTTCTGCAATTCTTTTTCGACCCAATTAATGTCTTTTGCCTTATGTCGCTGAGATTTGTCTTCCAATCTTTCGCTCTTTTGCTTTTTCACCACTTTTGCCGAGGGACTTTTTTTCTCCAGTTTTTCATTGATCAACTCATCCGTTTTGATCAAAGAAGATCGTACGTTTCTTAGTTTTTCCCACTCTTCAATTTTTCTGCTAAAATCTTCGCTCAAGTTTCTTTGCAACGCTTGAACAAGCGCAATCGGAGCGGCTGGTGGCATATTTATCTGGGGTAAATTTGATATTTTGCTAACTTCTCCACTTTTATCTTCGCACGACTCGAAATCCTCCTGCAGATCATCAAAAGTAAATGAAGCTTCTGAAGTCGAAAGAGGACTGACAGCCACAGAATTTGGTGCACTTCCTTCACATTTAGCTAATGTACTGATTGGCTTTACGCCTTCACCGGCATTTGCAAAAACTTTCTTCATCTTATTCCACTTCGATCGTCTTTGCACGGGGGGAGACATACTCGGCGTTCGCGCTCCCAAATTGCTTGACAAATGCTTTGCTTTGGCAAAGGCAGGGAAGCTGCTCTTTTCTTCGAACCTCTGTCTTTCGTCATTCAAACAAAGGTTCAAAGATTTCGGTTTGCTTTTTTTAATGTAAGACACACTCGGTGAACCTCCGAACTTGCCTTCTCTTTTCGCTAACTGCTTTTCGTCGCAATCGATTGACATTTCATCTCTCGCTACCTTTGAACCACACTCTGAATGCCTTCTGCTAATGGATTCTTCACCGGAAACTTTCATACAAATATCCGTCAAACTTTTCGAGTCTTGGAGAGGAACACTTATTTCGCTATAAGTGTCATCAATCGGCAACGACACTTCTAAGCTAACGTACGAGGCAGGATCAGGCTCAATCCCGAGCGAATCTTTACTTAGTTTTTCTCGTATGCCCTCTTTTTTCGATCTCTTCTTTATGCTGTCTTTTCTTGTCTGTATCATTGTCTTCACTCGATTCCACGGACCGCGTTTACTAATCTTCTCACAACTTTCATCATTGATGATTTCTATTTCTTCGTTTCCTCCGCTTTCAACACAAATGCTCGCTTCTTTTCTTATTTGCTTACTTCTATCAGTATCGCAACTTTTCAAACTCGCATTTTGAGTTGATTCTTTTAGCTGATCTTTGATTGGACTTCTTGCTGCTGGTCTTCTTTGTTCTAATTTAGAAATATTTTTGAAAGCTTTTTACTGAAAAGCACTCGAAAGATTCAAGCAAATGAGCTGAGAGCGAGTTTTAGTTTCAAAAGCAAATTAATCTCTAATGAAGCATCTTATATGGCCTTTATGTTTGACGTAGTCTCAACTCTTATTTAGAAAATTTTGACTCGCAGGCATTTTTAGGCTTATAGTAATCATAGAGAATAACGAGACGACTGACTTTATGCAAAAATTTATCTACTGCGCTACTTTATTTAAAGCTTGAACACGAATTCGATGAGTCTCACATGAAAAATGCACAACTTTTTTGAGACAAGTGCGTTTTGTTCTCTGAATTATATTGATCTCGCATTGTCAGCGAAATCATATTTTTCGAAGAAGTTCAGTTTTTTGATTAAGTATTCGAAAATAAAAGTGAAAAAGTTTAACTCACTGCTCTCAATTGCTGCTTCGTTCTCGGTGAAGAGGCCACTATCGGCGTCTGAATAACTTTTAGTTTTAATATCTTTAAGGTTTTTTCTTTGCATTTCATTGCTCTGTTTGTAAACTGCTTCTGAAGAATGTGTTTCTTGGAGTTGAGGTTTATCAAAACCTAAGGCTTCCTTTACTTTTGACCATTTAGGAAATCGCTTTGTTCCTTTATTTGTGGCAGATTTAACATCAGTGGACGCAGACATTATTATCTCTTCGTGTCCCACTGATTTGCTCCTCTCCCTCTTCGAGTCGAAAGCAAGAGTGACAGCGTTCTGGCTTTTGCTTTTGTGCACCGCATATCTTCTGCTTTTCTCTATCTCAACTGTTTTGTTCTTCGTTTGGTTGTACTCTTTGCGTTTCATTTCGGGAGAATAGTGGAACGAAATATCAGATTTTCGGCGCGATGATTCGCTATTATTGATGCTTCCATCTGAAGACAAACATTTCTCGTCAACAATAGGTGTCAAAGTCTGTAATGCTTTCACATCTTCTTGCAATGCCTTCACATCTTGCAAATATTGTACTTTTCTCTGTAATTTAGAGTTCGCTTCGCGCAATTCGCCGAGTTGTTGCATGAGTTTGCAGAGATTATCTAAATGTTCAAAGCCTGCTTTGCTAGTTTCATTCGGTGCCATCGATTCACAAGATATTTTGCGAGTTTTGACATCGCTCGCTTGCGAGGGCAAATTCATCACGTATTCCATAAAGTCGTCTTCACTTTTAAGAGCTTCTTCTAATGTTCGATTGCCACTTTTCGAATATGATGTGTTACTTGAAAGCTTTCTGAATTTCGCTGTTTGAAATGAAGTCGTTTTGCCTTTTGCCTCGAACGGCAAGTGCGAACGCTGCATTTTGGTGGATGAAGAATCGCCTCCAGTTTCGCTGGTTTCTATAATACCGCACGAATCGTTTTTGCTCTCCATTTTTTGCTAATCGATCACCAATGAAGCCATTTTTGAGTGATCAGAGATCGAAGCCTTTTACTACCATTTATTCGAGCGAAAAATGCTGCAAAAGTTTAAATAAGAAAATGAAACAAAATTTATGCATTTTTCCCCTCGAACGGCGCACTGTTTTACGTGAATTTTTGGCAACTTTCAAAGCTTCCTCTTTACACAGCGAGATGCAAATATTGCTTCGCACTCCTGTGCGTGTGTTTGAGAAGCAACATCTCCGCGAGCCTCGCTCATTTAAAAGTTTAAAACTATTTTTAAACCCAAACTTTGAAACACTGTTCGCATCATATTTGAAGAATCTTGCGATTTTTGCGAGGAAGAAAAAACGTTTCATTTTGATGCTTTTGTCAGCTTTTTTAGATTACGTAAAAAGCGTTGGTTTTTTTATCACACATTTTGCCACTTTGTTAATTAAACCACTAGTTTTAAATGCGCTTATCACGCGATTAAACATTGTATTAAATTCACTTTATCGTTTGCCCATGTTTTTCTCTTTTTTCTCTCTACTCAATTTCACGGTTTTATGAACATTTTTCAAAGCTCTGCAACTAACGTCAGCAAACTTACGTTTTATCTCAAATTTAATGAGTTTTCAGAAAAACAAATAAACAAACAAATTGATTATAATTAGTCTGAAAATTTGATGCGATGCGATTGAAGCTTTTATAAAACTATTGATTAGCTTTTTGAACGTGAAATTGTTTTAGGAGTTATTGGAAAACATTGAAAGTTTCATTCGTAAATTTTTTTAGAAATTAAAAGTTTTCTCAATAATGATGAATATGAAAATAAGTGTTGTAAGTGTTGCCTTGCGCAATTTATTTTTTTATCTTTAAGCGTGTTTTTGTTGTTGTAACATTAACGCGTTACTATTTTAAACGATTAAATAAGATTATGATCAGAATGAATTTACTTTTTTACACACTTTGA
>NCKU01003357.1:0-15379 GCA_003675995.1 Dinothrombium tinctorium | reverse complement strand
CAAATAAGCATAGTAACTTACCATTCCAGATTCAGCCAAAACATAAGGATTCTTCTTCAGACAGCAGTACTTCTGATGAGCCTCTCACTCTCACAAAAGTTTTTAAACATTTTTAACATTTTTTAACCAATTCAATCAAAACATCCCAAAGGCATATTTTAAATAAACAATTAATCATGATTTAATTCTAAAATTTTTAAACAAATTGAATCACTTGTCAATATAAAAATTTTATTTTTTTAGAGCCTTGGTCGAAGATAGTTTTGTCCATTGTTTTTAATATACTCAACTTTGATTTTCAGCTGATTAAGTTTGATCTCAGAGATAAACATTATATTTAGGCTTTTTGAACTGTTTAAAAAAACGTAAAAAAGCGTTTTGATCCTTTAAATGCTTATTTAGGGTTTAAAAATTTATCTCATTGGGAAAAGCAATGTAAATATCTTTTTTAAAAGATTATTTTTCAGCAAATATTAAAGCGTAAAATAGCTTTAATAATAGCGTTATTATCTGAGAAAATGGTTGCAGTTTAAGTTTTATCTAATTCTTTCTTTATAAAGAAGCAAATTTAATCAAATACAAATTATTGAAATTTTTGAGAAATTTTAAATATTTAATTAAGACACTGGTTTAAAATACATATTTAAAATAATAGTTTTCACTAAATAATTTTTTTTAATTTTCAAATGACAGTTGTTTAAATTTTTAATTCCGAAAAATCTTGTTGATTTTCGTACATAAATAAAATATCGCTGTAAAAATGAGACAATTACTTAAATTTCTATTTATTTTTACTTATTTCACAAGAACATTAAGAAAAATTTTAAAAAGAAGAATTGTTAATATTTAATGTTAATAATTAAGGAGAAATTTATATTTAAAAATAAATAAAATAATCTAAAATTTGCACAGAATTTTTGTGAAGAAGTTTGTATTCAAACACATAACTTTTATTACACTAAATTATTTAGGACAATTTTTTGTAAATAAAGAACAAACTGTGAACTCTTAAGTTAAGTAAAAATTTTTAAAATTAAATTTACCAACAAGAGACATTAAATAATAAATTTTTGAGCAAATTTTATTCGTAAATCGATGTAAAAGTGTCTTATTTTCTAAACGCCACTTATGTATCTCTACTCTATTCATTTCAATAACGTTTGATTGCTTTCATGCTCTGAAGTCAGTTTTTTTAAAAATCGAGTTGCTCGCCTTGTCTCCTATATTTTCTTCTTTAAATATCTGTTGTTAAAAAAACTCACGCGTTCGCTTAGCAGCTTGTTTTGTGGTTAGATGTTTCTTAATTAAATAGAGTGTTGCAACTTGCAATTTCGTTTAGTATTTATTTTCGCATAATTGCAAGAATGGCAGTTTTGATTTTTGAGTTTTAATTGCGAAGCGTTGCAATTTACTCGAAGAAATAATGAAGAATGCGACTCCGAGAAGTGGTTGAATCGAAAGCGAACAGCCGGGCTGAGGTTACATAAAGCTTGACGCAATTGGCAGTGCAAAGCAAGTGAAAGCGCTCGATTCGCAAGACAGGTTTGAGTGGCATTCGAAGCGGTTCGAAGCCGGAATCAAGAAGCAGGAAACGAGTGCTTTCCGGAAATCAGCGCAGCGATTGCTGTTCGAACAGTGAGCGACGGATTCCCGCTTCGCAACGCTCGGCGAAACGCACGACGAAAGCGCGATTGAAAAGCGCGCGCAAAGCGCGTACGAATAGAGGCGAGCGTCGAGCGAATGACAAGTGTTTTGTTCGCGAATTGATCGCATTAAAATTGAGAATTCGAAAGAAAAGCACGCGAACAGCGTTCGAATAGAGGCTCGAAATGCCGGCGAAGAAAAAGAAATACGACAGTCGGTTTCCGCCCGCAAGAATCAAGAAAATAATGCAAACCGATGAAGAGGTCGGCAAAGTGGCCGCCGTCGTTCCCGTCATTATCTGTAAGTGTTTCTTCTGCGCTCACCGCACACTTCACTCTAATCGCAATCGCTCTCTTCTAAAGCACGAGCTTTGGAAATGTTCGTCGAAACGCTGCTGAAGGAGTCGCGAAAGATCACCATCTCGAGAAATGCCCGCACATTGACACCTACACACTTGTAATTGCTATCGTTTTCTGTGCCTGTGTTAAGAGCTCTTTTCTTTCAGAAAAGCAAGTATATTGGGTAACGACCAGTTTGCTTTCTTGAAGGACGTCGTTTCATCGATTCCTGACATTCAGCAGTCTGGGGACGAGGAATCCGACGTTCCCAATTGCGGCCCCTCTGCGAGTGGAGTTCACCGAAGGACCAACAGTAAAAAGAAATAACATTGTGTTGTAAATATCTATTTTGTATTTACTGTAAACCTAACGACGACAGGCCTGTGTTCGGATATTTGCCTGATTGTGAGTCGTTCACAGGACAGCCTGTGGACAGCGTTCGACTGTGAAAGATTTCATTATAAAGTTTCATTTATAAATTTCATTATAAATAATACGAAATCAACGCCACTTTGCAGTTATTTTTATATTCAAATATTTAAAATTATAAAAAGTGTTTTTGAAAGAAACTTGCTACGACAAAATTTCGATTTATCAAATATTACATAAAGAGTGAAGCACGTGCCCCGTGAATGTATGTGTGTGTCTGTGTGTTGTGTTGTTAAGAGGTACAATGAATTCGATATATTTGACGAACTTTCCTCATTCATTCTTTTAAAACAATTATTTTTTCGAACAGTGAAGAGTGCGAAGCATTAAAGTAACGCGAAACGCATTTGGAAGAAAGAATGGCGAAGGAACGAAAGGCAGAGCACCACACGCAAACACTTAGCACACTCTCTGTACCTCTGTGGTCGCAATGCATTTAATGTCGTGCTATTTGCCATTTAAAACCACAGGTTTTCCAAACGCTTTCGTCAATGCTTTTTCGAGCAGAATTCAAGGTTTAAAGATTTGAAAATTTTATTGAAGGAAAGCGAAATGTTGCCGAAAGGCAATCATTAAGCATGAATGCTGTTTCTTCGAATAATAATAATCAAAATTATCATTGTCCGCAAAGCTGATCTGTGATTGCAACGAATTAGTGTTCGATAAGTGCACAAAAATCGTAATCAGGTGTAAATAAACCAGGTTGCAATCGTATCGATAGAATTTGTGTAAAATTGTTGAAAAAGCGACAATTTGTTTACTTCATTGGATTTCACAGTTTGTTAACAAATGTAACTAAAATAAAATGTTGCGTCGACAAAATGTTTGATATCTCAATGAAGTAAGGTGTGAAACGGCGAACACGACATGTGCGTTGATTTCCGCAAAAAGTTTTTTGCGTAGCGATTGATGTAATTGAAGAGGGGTTCGCGATGGTAAGCAATTGGCTGCGGGCAATGATACCGCGAAAGGATAGGCACCCTTTAAGACGTTCGTAAGAGAAGGGCGCACATAGCAATTGTCAGGCAACACAAAGTGGGCAGCACACAATCGCATTCTCGGACCGTCGGCAGACGAGCGGCAGCGAGCGACCGGTCGCCAGTCGGTGGCGAGTGGTTGGCACGCGACGGGCGGTCGCCGCGGCCGCGGAACGCAGGAGTGGCGTGCGTAGCCCGAGGCGAGAGTTTAGGGAGTCGGGGATTTTCGGGGAGTAGTCGCCACTCGTTATCCCCGAAGTGCGAAATGCACGTTCGTGACGTAACGTTCAGTGGAATGAGTCACTGTTGTGAGCAATGAACAGATCAGTTGTAGTGATCGCTGCGATCGCACAGTGCTTCGCTTCGGTCTGCGAGCAGCAGTGAGCTGAGCGGAGACACGGACACTCGATACTCGACGGACAGTGGACGAGTGCACGCTATGAGCCATCTCTCGTGACATGTTCGATGCCTGTGATGACGATATAAGCATTGAAGAGGTGAACGAAGTGATCGCACGCAACATGGAGCCGTCTTTCGCTACCGACGAGTCCGGCGGCAAGAACAAGGCCTACGTCAAGATTATCGAGCAGCCCGCGCGCTGTGCGCTCCGCTTTCGCTACGAGTGCGAGGGCCGATCGGCGGGTTCGATTCCGGGACAGAGCACCACTCAAGACAACAAGACTTATCCCAGCATTCAAGTGGTCAACTACAAAGGACCCGCAGTGGTAGTTGTCTCGTGCGTGACCAAAGACTTTCCTCATCGTCCGCACCCTCATAATCTGGTCGGTAAAGAGGGCTGTAAAAAAGGTGTCTGCACTATGGTCATCACTAATCCAGACATGATTTGTAGCTTTACCAGTCTCGGCATTCAGTGTGTGAAACGCAAAGACATCGAAGAATCACTTAAGCTTAGAGAATCGATTAAAGTCGACCCTTTCAGAAGTAAGTGCTTTGCCTTCGCGACACGCAATTATTCCTTCCTCTATCCACAGCTGGTTTCAATCACAAAACTCAGGCCTCAAACATTGACTTAAATGTGGTCAGACTTTGTTTTCAGGTCTTTATCGAGGGACCGGAAAAAGAAAAGTTCACGGTTCCTTTGATGCCAGTCGTTTCCGATCCAATTTATGATAAAAGTATGTCCACGCCGTTGTCGCTTCGAGTGAGGCTTACAACGGACATTAGTTAACGCTTAGCCTAAATACATTCTCTTGCCTTTAACAGAAGCAATGTCTGACCTCGTAATCACGAAGTTGAGCCATTGCAGTGCTCCAGTAACAGGAGGAAGAGAAGTCATTCTACTCTGTGACCGAGTTACGAAAGACGATATTCAGGTGCGATTTTTTGAAGAAAAGAATGGCCAATTAGTGTGGGAAGGATTTGGTGACATGCAACCTAACGATGTTCACAAACAAGTGGCGATTTCATTCAGAACGCCACGATACTACAACGAAAACATTCAACAACCCGTGGTTGTGAATATTCAGTTACGGAGACCAAGTGACGGACAAACAAGTGATCCTCGACCATTCCAATTTCTGCCGCGTGAAATCGATCCCGAAGGCCTCGTCAGAAAAAGACAAAAAATTGAAGAAGGTTGTCTCACTCGTTACCTTCGCGAGAACACAACTGATTCCGCGTTATCTCCGTCATCGATGTCGAATCTCGTCGAGAATGTCTCTGCATTGGGGGCCCAAAAGGAACCCATTCGCGTGCCGCGATTACAAAAAATAAAACTTGAGGCGCAGCCAGGATCAAGTCATTTACAACAACCATCGGCTTCGTGGACCGGTTCATTGAGATGCCCTTCATCATTGGACAATACTCATCAAGCCCTGTCGGGAATATTATCGCAGTCATCATCGCAAAGTATGCAATTAGCCATGAAATCCAACAGTATTATCTCGAATCAAGAAGTGAGTGATTTTCAGGGAGCAATCAACATCAAGTCTGAGGTGAACGATGGCTTGGAAAATTTGACCGATCCTCAGTCATCGCTGCCGCCATTGTTAATGAATAATGTGACTAACATAAATCATGTACTGACGTCGTCATTCTCAAGCAACCAACAGACAACAAACAACAATAATGTAGTCGAAGGACCATTGACCGAGAAACTCGATAGTTTAGATCTGGATATAGACCCTAGTGATCTGATGAACGACATAAATTTTAATAATATGATGATTATGATGGACTCTGGCAACAACATCACGTTCAACAGCAGCGGCAACATAAATATGGAAGCCTCTGCAATGAATGCATCGCTGTCGACACCACAGATTCTCGATATAAGCGACAGCAGCAAAAATCTCCTTAACTCAGCCACTCAATCTTCGCATTTACAAAGTAATTTGTTTCGAATGCACAACAACATTACCCATTCAACTGGTGACCCACAATAGTGTGTTCGATTGATTAATACTCAATGTTTTCATTAAAAGGTGGAGGTTAATTGTAACTTATCCTGTTTCTATTTTAAGAGTTATACGCTTCTTTGTTGAAATATTTCCATATTTTAAAGATGGACAGTTTATTTCTGCATGTCTTATTTATTTCGAGTGGCATTTAATGTACAAATCTTCAATTGTATTTTGGGTTGTAATCAGTGAAATCTTATGAAAATAAGTGGAAAAGGAATGATTTCGTTGCGCGTACAATGGATAAAAAAATGGTTGATTTTAGCTACAGTACATTGGTCTCTTATCACAAGTTTTGGAACTACTTTCGTTCCGTTAATCGATTGCTTTCTTGTCGACGGTTTTCCTACGCTTCGTTTGCGTGTGGCTCTTCTGTAAACGCTCGAAATAGTTTTGAGCCATTGAATTGATTATTGAGTAAATGAAATAAGCAATCATTAACATAACCACTTTTTCGAATATATACGCCAACCAACTCGGTTCCTGTGAACAAACAATTATATCAATAACAGTGCACCTTTTACACTTTCGCTGGTGTATTTCACAGTCGCAAATATATCTCAAGTTCACAAGGTTCGTGGACATGGTTTTGCAAGTTGTGAAAATACACTCCATTGTTCATGAAATATAGTCAAAGGTTTATCTGTTATTCGATATCAGAAAAAAAACAATAATCATTGGACACTCATTGGAGGTCTGTAGCTTATAGTTTGTTTCATCATTTAAGCCGTCTAAAAAACGGTACTTCACTGACCTTAACTGCGGGAGCGCCCGCTTTCCGGTGTAAACTGGCCTTCTGCTTGATTAAAAACTCGCGGAAAGGTTCGTTGACGTATTTACCCACGTAGGGAACATCCCTGAAAATGACAGTTACACATTTTTTCCTGATGCACGTGGCAAGCAAACGCACCTTATCCACTCGACGAAAGTTTCAACGTGATGCTCATTAAACGCTACTATTACAAACAATTTTTGAATGTGCATTTTAATCACTGCTTTTCCGATGAGAGTAGCACCGAAAAAGGTCCAAAATGGGATTAGAAAGTGACCACACGTGATGCCTGCCAAATCGAATAATGGATTTGGAATCTAAATGATAGTTGTTAAGTAAAGCGGTTCACAACGAGCGTCACTTACTGATGCACACGCGAGTATACCGAAAAAGCCTACTTTTTCGACTAATAATTTGATACTTTGGCGACATTGACGAAGAAATGTTCGTTTTCTCCGCGCGCCGTTTACCCTTTGCACATCTCCATTGCTTAAAACCTCTTCACTGCTATCATCGGACTCATCGTCCGAGTGTTCATTGCCATTTTGACCCGACAATCGTGATGCCCGCGCGACAAAGTAAGGCGGCAATTCGCCCAAAGCGGTGCCTGCACCCCACATAAACGCTTCTAATCTTACTTTACTCATAATACTAAATATATTGACTTCGTTCGGATTCGATGACCCATTAGATGGACAAACGATTCTAAGAGGAAAGCAAAGTGAATGACGGGGCAAAAATGAAGCCGCTATTCAATACTCATCAGGATATGGCGGTTCGGGAAACTTGAGACTTCCGCATTCGTACGCCGCGAGTGTGACCGAAGCGATATGCGGTCCTAGATAAAGAAGGAACGTGTGCAGTCCGGTGCCAAGACCGACGGACGAAAGAATGCCGAGTCCCAACCAGTAGCCGCACCAAATTAGCTTTTTTTCTAAAAATAATAAATACTGCAACAGAGGAAACGGTCACAAGACCGGTGGATGAGTGAGAAGCGAGTCGGTGAACGAAACTCACCTTTTGATGAGGTCCACCGACCTGCGAAACGGTTACTAAAATGAGCACATTTATGATTATAAAAAGGGTGAGTCTGTAATAACTCAGTAGATACAAATAACAACTGCGAAACAGGTGCAACACTTCTCTGAGAAAGTAGTTTGCAGTAAGCAGAGGTCTCTTCCATAGGAGCAGATCTGTTTTCTGAATTGAATCCATCGTTCAGTGAAACTGGAGTAAAAAACACACGTTTGCAACACATACTTGCAAAGGAGGAGACATCGGCGTATGTCGAGTGCCGCTTCCAATCGGGTTCATTCGAGAGCGAGACTTGCCGTTCGCCAAAGGGACGTCGCCGCGCGTCGCCCGATGCCGGTTCTCGCCGCCTTTCGCCTTTTGCTGCTCGCCCTTCGACCGCGCGTTGGTGCGGCGACCGTTTCTTCGCCGCTCGCGTTCCGCTTTCGACATTTGCCGTCGTTTCACACTCGACGAGCTTTCAGAATCGCAACTCGCAGCACTCGCAATAAGCAGACGTCACCATTCGCTACTGTCACAGTGCCTTTGCGTATTGCACCGCTCTCGTGTCGCGCGCAGTTCGCAGCTCTTTCCGCGAACGCTGCTCGCGATCGCGGATCACGCGACCGCTCGCAGCGTCACTTTCGCCGCATATCTTTTGCTCTCAGCTGCTATGAGAGCAGGCTGCTATCGCTTCTTCTTATCGCCCACTCGCTATCTCACTCTCGCTCGTTGGGATCGCTTTCACTTTGAGCGAAACTCAGCCAAACTTTATCTCAAAATAAAAATGCGTTTCACTTCGTAAACTTTTGCTCTTTTTTTTGAAATTTGAAATATTTATTAACTTTAAGACTGACTGTCCTTATTTACAAAAAGAAACTAATGATTCTGAGACATAACAACTTTGTATTATTTCTTCCTCATTTCAGTGCAATCACAGATAACTTTACGCGTTCCTCTACTTGTTCTGAATTCTTCGTCGCAGTTTTTTTAGCCAGAACTTTTCACACCTTTTAATTGCTTGACATTCAAAACTTTCTATTTTTTTTCGCCGATAAGCGAAGAGCATCTTTTAATGATCGATTGTAGTCTATTTCTTTGTTGTTGGTTGAGATGATGAAAAAAATGAGGAGTTGAATACCGAAGGTGAGAATTTAAAGCAGCATAATAAAAAATTATTATAATTTTCTTATCATTTGTGATTTTTTTTCAGTATTTTCAGCTGAAAGACACCAAATTGCGCTTTTTTATGTATAGTTGACTTGTTCGTTTCAGACTTTATTTTTTTCGGTTAATATTATATCCAACAGTTTAGTTTGAACAACTCGTTCAATTTCTACACCACACAAATAAATCTTTTCATTGCCATTGTATCTTTTCCTAATGAATGCAACCATAAATTTTATTATTTAAACTGCATTAAACACCGGGCGGCCGCTTCGGTATCGACAATTCTATTATTTTTGCTGTTTTCTCCTTTAATTTTCTCTCGAATTCTTTTTTCTGCTGCTCAAATCTATCTCTAGGATCGAGTAAAGGCAGTTTCGGACAATTGCACTTTTCTCTTAGCTGTAAGAATACAGGTAGCAGCGATTCTATATTTTCTGCTCGTGTCTCGTGACTTGGATGTGAGGAGAGAAACTCAATATTCGGTGTTTCTGTAGTTCCAAACATTGCTTCAATCTCCACTTTATCCTTAAGCGACATTTTTCTCCAAAAAACAACAGCTTCGCGAATATCGAAGCAAGCTTTGGCAGCGATCTGCAACCCAACAACGTCAGCTTCCTGTTCTAATTGCCTGTTGTAAGGCAAGTGAACGGCAATATCCATAATTTTGCGAAAAAACCAAGTCATGAAAGCGGCAGAAGCGTCAAATGGAACAATAGCCCACAAAAGACCGATTGCACATATAGCGAAAACCTCGAAAAATTGAGCGCGGCTTAACAACTCCGCTCCGTGTCCTAATATCGCGTGCGACATTTCGTGTGCGATCACGTTTCCTAATTGATCGTCATTAGAAGTAATATTTAAAATACCAGTAAAAACGAAAATTCGTCCTGAAGGTAAAACAAAGGCGTTTTTAATTTCCGGAGCATTCACAACAGTGATTGACCATTTTTTCTCGTAAATCTCTTTTATATCTAAATTCGCTTTTAATAATCTATTAGCAACCTTCTCCACTCGTTTACAATCAGGATGATTGACAGGCAGCAATCTTTCGTTAAATTGTGTCAAATACATCTTGTGTTCGTATTCTGCGAGTTCATTGAATTGCTGAGGAGAGAAGATTACAAATCTTTTTCTCTTCGTGAGCGGTGTTTCTTCTACGTGTGAGTGATAATACACATAAGCTAATGAGATAAAAGCACTAAGATAAAGAGTCAATCGCAATTTGTTTGCTATAACCCATTTTTTGAATGCTTGTCTTTTATCGGGAGGAAGATTTCGCCACCAATTTCTTATTCGACGACCGACAATCACCGCAATTATATTGCCCAATGGCCGTAAAATGAACGCGACAAACGCAGGAATTCGATTTACTCGTGTGGTATGAAATGATCTCAAGGTAGCAACATTTTCTACAATTGAAAATTTCGATACTTCAGTGGCACTGTGAAATAGGTTAATTTTTGACTTCCTCTTCAAGAGTTGAGTTTGCAAACAACGATTTGATACAAATCTCGTCGATTTCAAACAGTTCAAAGCGTTGTTAAAACAACAAATTCTCGCACTTTGTAAGCATCGATGCTTCAAAGCGTTTGCGATGAAAAGAGCCATTGTCTGCTACCTGCTAATAAAAAGTTGAGTGTAGATGGATTCGAGAAGCAATCGGATGCAATGAGAGCATTCTTCGAGTGAAATAAACAATTTTAAAAGTGAAGTTCGCGAACAGTAAAACGTCTGCGATTTGCATACACATGGGAACGATTGTCAATCACGTCCAGTCACGAAAATGTCTATTGCTGAGCTTTGACTGCAAAAATTTGGGAACATTAAAATTAATTAATTGTAAACATTCAAAATTTAGGAATTAAATATTTAACTCTTTATCGATCACTGCTTTTCTTTGACTCTTCTCTCCAAAAGTTTCGCGACAAACGAAAGAACACAATGTATTTGAAAATAAGAACGCACAAGACTGCAGCCAAACTTAGAACCACTTTGAATTTAGTGTCCCATTTTTGAACTGAAAACGATCGTTTCCACGAATTGCTGAAATATCGGGCTTTCGATGAAAAATCGTACGGAACCAATTCCTGCCAGCGATTGATTGCTGTTTTCTCACGAAAAGCGCACCTTTCGTTCACATTTGCGAAACTGCTTCTTACGCACACATTTCGTTTGCTGAACAGTTGTAAAATGCAGCTTCTTTTTGCCGCACTCATAGAAAACATGAAGCAGTGAATCCTCGAATAAATGATGGCCGTTGTTTTTCCCCTCTATTGAATCAAGTGTGGCTGCAATCTTCAATCAAGTATACGAGAGCCTCGAAAATGAAAACTGCGTCAATTGAAGAATGTAACAATCCGACGGATGAGCATTTTTTCGAATGCTTGTATCCGAAAGTAGGTGCATTCGAATTGCACACAATTGTTTCATTTTTGGTTTTCAGAAAGTTCCTATTTTGTTCAAAGCTATGGACATAGGGCCAGCTGTAAACAAGTGGACTGTTGACTATCTGAGCAACGCGATGGGCGGAACGCCGGTCAAAGTTCATGTTTCGAAAGAGGCGAAACTTGACTTTTTGTCGAAAAACTTCACTTACAAAACAATGCCTTTCAATAAGTTTATTGAACAATGTGCCGACTGCAAAAGTGACGATTTTCTTTATTTGAGGTCAATTGGCGACGATAAACGCGGCCGCGACATTTCGCATATCTCTAAACAGTTCCCACAAATAGCTAACGATTTTAAATTTCCGTCTTTTGTATCATTGCTTTCAGAAAAAGATTTGTACTTTTCGAGCGTACTTCGAGTGGCATCAAAAGAGCTAAACTTGTGGACGCATTATGACATAATGGATAATATCTTAATCAATGTCAGGGGCTCGAAACGCGTGACTTTGTTTTCTCCTGAAGATATACCGTATTTGTACGTTGTTGGAGATAAATCCAAAATAACAAACATCGATGAATCTGAAGACTATATTCGAGAGCATTTCCCTCTCTTTTTGAAAGCCACCAAATATGAGTGTACCTTAGATGAAGGCGACGGACTTTTCATTCCCTCGCTTTGGTTTCACAACGTTCTCTCCCTCAATTTCACAATAAGCGTTAACATTTTTTGGAAAGACGAGGATGTGCACGAGTTTTACGATAAGAATGATGTGTACGGAAACAAAGATTTGATTCCTGCATCCAACGCGTTCGCTAACATCGACAAAGCTTTGAAACATTTAAATTCATTACCAGAAAAATATAAACATTTCTACTATAAAATGATGATTAATAAAATTGAACAAAAATTTTAAAAAATTAATTTAATAGTCATTTCTCTTTCTCTTGGCTTCCCCCAATAAAATTTTTTGCTTTAGGAGTTGTCATTTGTAATATTCGCCTAGAAATTCTAATGTGTCCCGTGGTAGGGTCACGTCCAAAGTATTTAACCTGAAGTTCTTGACCAACTTCTAAACCTAAAGCGGATGGATGCCTAACTTTTCTCTGATCTAGTTCTTTTAGATGCAAGAATACTGGTTTCATTTTTGGATGCAACTCAATCAGAACACCATTTTCTTTTATCTCAACTATTTTGCTATTATAAACACCACCAAAGTCCAGTTGTGGTTCGTAATCTTCTTCGGCTAACACACCTGAAATAAACTCATCTGCTTCATCCATTGCACTTTGATTGGGAGCAAAGATTTGAAATAAGTTTTTGTCTTCCTCATCAGGAGTTATTCGAACTCCTATTTCGGATGATAAACGCTTGAGCGTATGACCTCCAAAACCGAATAAAGCTGCGCGTTTGTGAGGAGGAATTTCGATATTCTTGATTACAGGCCAAGTTTCTCTCCGGCTTTCATTTGGTTTACGAATAACCGAATTCATGATAGATAATATTTCTTTTTTTGCGCTGATAGAGCTGTTAATCGCTTCAAATAAAACAGAAAGAGGTATTCCTTTTTTCAATTTTGTGTCTAACTGAATAGCTGTAAAAGCATCTTTTGTTCCTGCTATTTTAAAATCCATTTCTCCTAGGTAATCTTCGATTCCTAAAATATCTGTAAGGACTTTATATTCACTTTCTTCACCAGATCTATCATTGTCAGAGCTATTATCTTCATTATGAGCTTTCTTGGTCCTTGACAGCAATCCGATGGCTACTCCTGCGGCAGGTGCTAATATATTGACACCTGCATCTAGCAATGCCAGACTACCAGCGCATACACTAGCCATAGAAGAAGAACCGTTTGATTCGAGCACTTCACAGTTCAATCTGATGGTGAATGGGAAGTCTGGTGGCACAATAGCTCTCAAAGCTTTTTCAGCTAGCGCTCCGTGTCCAATTTCTCTCCTCCCAAAGCTTCCCACTCGACCGATTTCGTTCGTTGCATATGACGGAAATTCATAGTGAAGCATAAAATTTTTTTCTGTCATACCTCCAAAAAGTGCCGAAATCGGATCAACTTTCATTGCCGATTCATGTGAATCTAATGTCAGAGAACACAAAACTTGGGTTTGACCTCTTTGAAAAATTGAAGAACCATGAAGTGGTTTGTAAAGACCAACTTCGCACGATATATTCCTTAATTGTGATAAATTCCTGCCATCACATCTGGTATTAGTCTCAAAAACAATATTTCGATAAACATCTTTAAAAGCTTCGTTGTAAGCTTCGAGCAAAACAACTGGAAGCTCCTCAGTATAATTTTCTTTCAATTTTTCCAACACATCTTGGCGAACAACAGTAAGCTCAGAATCCCTACTTATCTTGTCATGACTATGGTTCGTTAAAATCTCGGATAATCTTGTCTCAGCGATCCTGTGAGAAAAAAAAATTGCTAAAACCTGTTAAAGAAGTCTCCCGTGTACTTACGCTTTAACTGATTCGATTTGTTCCTGTGTGGGAATAAAGAATTTTTCTACAGTGCGTTTTGGCTTTGCTGCAATAGCTTCAAGTTTTCTTATTTCCGTAATCACTTTTTGAGTCTCTTTCAACGCTTTACTTAAAACTTTTCTTAAATCATTCACAGAAATCGGTTCTTTGGCGTGACCGTCAATCATAAGCACACTTTTATTAGGCGCTCCTGTTATGATGAAATTAATTTTCGAGGATAATAGTTCTTTTCTTGTTGGATTGATCACTACTTCATTATTAACTAAACCAACTCTAACTGCACCAACAGGCCCATGCCATGGAACATCAGACAATGTAAGAGCGGCCGAAGCTGCATTTATACTTAAAACATCAGGATCGTGAACACCATCGATAGACAAAGTATTACAAATAACTTGTGTTTCATTAAAATAACCTGATGGGAACAGAGGCCGAATCGATCGGTCGATTACTCTACTTGTCAGAATCTCTTTTTCGTTTGCGCCCAAATCGCGTCTGAAAAAGTTTGTTGGTATTTTTCCGACTGCAGCCGACTTATGCCTGAAATCCACGGTGAGTGGAATAAAAGAAGCTGAAGGAGAAGTTGAAGATCTGCTCACAACAGTGACCATAACGTTGGTGTCGCCAGAAGAAGCAACGCAACATCCATCGGCGAATTTCGCTAATTTACCTGTGCTCAAATGCATGCATCGACTGCGGAGCAAAACACGTCAATTGGAAACAAGCATCAATGTGATACGCACCTATCAGAAAGCTCAACTTTTACTTCTTTTACAGAAGTCGACAAACGACAGCGACATTTCGTTAACATTTTATTCGCTTTCAGCAACTTGCCGCTTATATTTATAATTTTCAAAACCATCATTTGATCAGTTCTTGCAAACACCGTTTCAAGCGAAAGCAGCTCGCAGCGTGCTTTTGAAGCGCGCTTTTCAATGTGCACGATCTCAAGTCACAAAATATTGTTAGTTGGCGGGTGCGGTGCTAAATTAAAATTTTGAGGAAACTACTTTTGCGGCCGACTCGAATGAATAAAAGCATTTAAAATTAACAAATGAAAAAATTTCCATAAATTGTGATAAAATTGATTGCTTATATGGAGAGAGAAAATGAAAAGTGTGCTACAGTCATATTGCATTCATTTAATACTTTTGCAGATTCAACTCTGGGAAGTTTCAAATACATTTAACCAAAACATCGGTTCTGTAAATCAAATGTGATTATTTCACATTGTGTGAGCTATTCGTTTGTTTTAAGGTAGTTTGTAGTAATGGTACTTTTTAAGATAATGCAAGAGATGAAGTGTTTTCCAATGAAAGAGAGTTTTAATATATGTAAACATGTGCCCATAATATAGACATGTGCATTCAGGTGATCGAAGCGATAAAAGCAAAATTTGAACCAAATGATAGCGTGTATGGCCATACCAGGCTGAAAACACCAGGTCTCGTCCGATCCCTGAAGTTAAGCAACCTCGGGCTCAGTCAGTACTTAGGAGGGAGACCACTTGGGAACACTACGCATTTTTAATCAGCTTCCTTATTTACTTTTATTCAATCAAATAGCACTTTAATTTTTAATGATTAGTTTTCTTTATAATTATTTCATTAGAATAAAATTTGATTGAGCAAAAATTAATGGCCGAAAAGTTTTAATAAGGGAAATAATCGAAAAAAATGTGGTGTAGGACACGCAGTGTTCCCAAGTGGTCTCCCTCCTAAGTACTGACTG
>NCKU01003356.1:0-15379 GCA_003675995.1 Dinothrombium tinctorium | reverse complement strand
TAAATAAATTAAAATTAAATTAAATTTACTCTTCAACGAGAATTAAATCAAGTTCTGAATTATTGATGTTTAAGTCTGCGCCAATTACTAGTTGTGATTTAGAAAGATACTTTTCTAGATTCAAACTTATTTTATCAGATAGAAGACAAAGGTTCACCCCAGAAAACTTAGAAATAGCACTTATCTGTTATTGTAAAAAATAATTTTTTTGCATATTTTCTTGCATAAATTTTGATTTTTTATTGCATAAAAGTACTAAGTCTAAATATTAATAAGTTCATTCGCTGTAAAGTTTACATTCGAGTTTTTAGTCATTGTTCTCTTTAAAAATTCTTTTCTCAGGAAACGATTTCATTGTCACAGACGTTATCTAAAGCTATTATTGTGCGCTATTTCTCTGTTGATCGTTCTAAAAATTTTGTTACACGAGAAGAAGCTCAAATATCCGTCATCATTTTGTTTATTTGGCTTGTTGTTTACAGTTTTTGTAATCATCACTTCTTGTTATATTCTCAAAGAACAGCAATAAGAGAGAAAACAACTCTTTCGATTCTTATTTTTGAAACAGTTAATAAATCAATCAAAAATAAGAGCGAATTACATCAAAAGTTTTTTGCTCCTGTTATGTACGTCTACTTCAAATAAAGAAAATATTTAAGATTTAAAGTGATCATGAGAAGTTTGCTTACGAATCAATTATGTTGTTTGTCAAATGATATAATAAAATTTAAGTACTCGTTGCTAAGTTTGAGAGCAATTTTCTAAACTAGTGACAAAATTTGAATCAGTAAAAACATATTTGCTATGTTAAACAATTTACAAAAGTGAAAAAATTGCATGGCAACAAACGGTACGAGCATGAAAAATTTCGATGAATTAAATGAATAAAAATTGATTATCTCAAAAATTCTTGCCTAATACTTTGCTTTGAAGTCAATGTAAATTTTTTCGGTAATTTAAATGAAAAATATTTTAAATAAACATTTATGCCTAACTAATCATTTAGTAAGAAAAGTAAGCGAAATCACTTTTTCATAGTTAAAATAAACTCTTCATGTTGACACAAGCTAAATTAATTCGCACAAAAAAATGGATGAAGAGCAAAAAATTAAACAACGAAGCTTTTTTGATCCAGCGCCATTCATTTCGAAGTTTTTTTTGTGTTTTAAAATGTGTAAATTAAATAAATAAAAAATTGTTTTACACAAAATTCTTGCTCAACACTTTGTTTTGAAGTCATTATGTGAAGTGTAAATGTTTTAAATGATAATTTTCCGATAAAAAACTTTTATACCTTACCAATCATTTATTAAGTAAACAGACAGAAATAACTTTTTCAAATAGTATAAGTCTGAAGCGAAATATTGTTGGGCATTGAGTTGTTAAATTTGTTAAGAATTGCTTTAATACAGAATAACAATTCTTTTCAATTTCTACGTTAACAAGCACGCGATTAATTTTTATATATGGAGAAAATGGAATGGCATACTTGGTACAAGGAACTGATGCTTTATTTTGGACCGGAGAGGATTCATCCTGATTGGAAGGAAATCGAGCAAAGCTGTCGCGATTTTCTTGCTCGCCATAAGTTCTTCGAGGGTGATGGAAGCGAAAAACGAAAGCAAAAATATGAAGAACAAAATTTAACCAAGTGGTGCATTCTTGTTTATCCAACTGGAATCAAAGAAAGAGTTATCGATATGAACGAATTTTATGTTTGGTTATTTTTTTACGATGATATTTTGGAGAAACTCGAGAGAGAAGAACACCAAAAATATCTGGACTGGGTTTTCGAAATTGCTTCTGAAAATAAAATCGTGAGCACAGATGATGGTTCTCCTATATTAAGGGCTTTGTGGAGCGATGTCTGGCAACGTATATCTAAAAAATCGCCACTGTTCTTCAAAGAACACTTGTTTCGTTTGCTTAAAGAATTTACGGAGTTCACTGTTTACAACTCGGTTTTTCGAAAACAGCACAAGTTGCTTTCATTCGCAGAATATGATGTTGTTCGAAAAATGGATGTTGCCTCGAATTTCTGTTGTTACATGGTTGAATATATAACAAATCGTTTCGTACTGTTTGAGTTAAAATCTCTAGGATTATTTTTACGAATTCAAAATGTAGAAGACATGATACTCGTTTTAACAAACGATATAATCGGCTTCAAAAAAGATTTAAAGAAAAAAAGACTGAATTTGGTTATTGCAATGAGAGAAGAAAGCAATATTAAAGATGAAAGAAAGTTGTTTGAGAAAGCAGCCGCTTGTCTACGAGACCACATTGCAGCGTTTCGGTTGTTAAAAATCCACATTACGAATCAGAAAGAAGTAAATCCCACTCTCGTTGACTATATCAATAACCTAGAGTTAATGTTTGATGGTAACTATCACTGGCCTTTTTACACTAGTCGTTATAATTATTGAAAATGAAAAAATTTCGTTTCGTTCAGATATGAATTTTATTTTAAAAAATGAAAAAATAGAGGGTGGAGTAAGTTTGCAAGGATCATTTCATTTCATATCCAATCTATCATTTACGAATGAAGTACATTTCGAAAACTTTTTCGACACTTTTCACTCACATATCATTACGATGATCTATTCGAGAATGAAAATGTCAAAGCGAATGGCTTAATTATGAGAATTTATTGGTAAAAAGCGGAACTATATTATTTGATTTATAAGAACGGGTTGATAGCAACAACAAGAGCTTTTGAACATAAATTTAGTATTTTCGAGGAAGGTTCACTTGATAAGCTTTATTTTCGATGATTACTAGCTTCACTTGATCAGCTTTCATTCAACGCATCATTTCGCATTTGCGATTATTCGCATTTTTGAAGTGAATAGAAAATAAATCTTTAATTTATTTTTATTTAAGCGATTCAGGTCAAGTTATTCTTGTTTGATGGTGAATTGCGTGGAAGCTGCTCTTGCTTTTTGAAGAAGCGATACTCGACAAAAATGCAAAAAAATTTAAAGTTTTTTCTGCTCAAATATAAATATTTGTTCGAAAGGCACTCTAAATGCAATTTTAGCCTTTAATAGGAACTGTGTTATATAAAAATTTAGCTTTTAGCGATGCTTAGTGTTACAAATTTAAAAAACTGTTAAGTGATCCGAATTGAGATTTTCTACTTCTCTCGCTCTCTCACTCAAACACCATCTTTTGAAAGAGCAAACATTTATTTTATTTCTTTTTCTAACAAAATCAAAATTAAATTTGTAAAATAAATGTTTTGACCTAGTCTAAAAAAAGCAAATTTCAGAAATGAATTGTTTTGCTTTTCTTTTTTCTAAGTTCCGTTGTGTTGTTATATGTGGCGTGCAAGATCGATTGCAAGTGATATCAGCAGCGCTTATCGTACGAAGTTATAAGCTCGTAAATTCGGCCTTTCGACTTTAGCAGCACACAATTGAATGACCAATTCGGCTATCGCCAATGAGATAGCAAAAGCGTAAGCGTAAAACTGCTTGCAAACTGTTTTTATTTCGCTCTTTGACCAACGTTCATTCGTTCGCAATTTCATTCTTCGTTTCACTATGAACAAACAGAACGCATTCAAATATTCCACTTCGCATTATCGTCTACTAGTTCTTGCATTCTCATTGCTTATAAAATTTTTCATTGTTTTGTGTATTTTCTAGAAGTAAACCGCGTTTTGTTTTCGGGTTTTGTTAATAATAAAATGTTCACGAACATTTAATATCGAAATAACATTTTAAAGAATTGTTTTTATTTGTCAACGCTCTCTAGACAAGCGTGAAATGACATTTGAAGTATGAGGAAAATCACATATTTTTGAAACAATTTTCATTCGCATTTTTGAACTTTTATCGATTTATACCAAAAATCGAAGAAGAAGAATAAAAATGTTTAATTTTCTTTTAACATCCTGAAAATAAACATTTCATTCGTGAATAGAATGAATGACATTTCGACTGAAAATAGTTCATAGAGAAAATTGGGGTAAGCATAAAAAATATTTTTATATAAAAATTCTAGACAAATGTGTCAAAATTCAATATTTGCAAAATATTGAAAAAAAACGGTATAATTTTACTTTTCGGGCAGAATCGAAGTAATTAGTTTTGAATATTTTTATTTACGAAATAAAAGGCGAGAAGTTAAAAAAATTACAATCTTTTTCGGCAACTTAACGTTCAAAAGTTGGATTAGTAAGGTTAGGCTAGGTCAATCACTTTTTTATCACGTGACATTCACTTATTTATCACGTGATAATCATATGCTTATCACGTGACCATCACATGTTTGTCACATTATAATCACATGACTATCATGTAAATGACATGTGATATTTACGTGATTAAGTAATGACAATCCCGTGATAAGCATATGATTATAATTTGATGAACATTTAGAAATCACGTGATAAATAAGTGAAAGTCACGTGATAACAAAGTGAATAACCTAACCTAACCTAACCTTACCCAACCTAGCCTAACTTAAACTAATCTAACCTTACCAATCCAACTTTTGAACGGTTAGTTGCCGAAAAATGATAATGTAATTTTTGAACTTCTCGCCTCTGATTTCGTAAATAAAAATATTCAAAACTAATTTCTTCGATTCTTCCTGAAAAGTAAAATTTTACAAAAAAAAACAAATGATCTGCGCTTATATAGATATGCTGTATTACAACTTTATTGATTAATCGAGAATAGTTTTTGCTAATTCTTAAAAGAAAAAAGTAAATTAGGACACTATTTTTTGAAGCTGTTTGGAGATCAAATCATAAACTATATTTAAAATTTTTAAAAAATGAGCCGTTCATTTTCCATCAAAAAAGTTCACTTTAATTTTTATTTCGTATCGCATTGTTTATAGCTAAGTGCGCTAAATGATTTTTATGTGATTTAGGAAGCCATGACTGTGTATTTCTCTCCTTCATTTATTCGATATCTGCGCTCAGTTGCATCTATTAAAGTGCTGTTTTGTTAAATAACGTAACGGTAAAATCAAAAAGTTTATGAGACGGCAATTGTTGAAAGTATTCTTAATTCTTTTACTTTTTACAATTTCATTTTATTTTTATTATTATTACATTTTGAGCCTAGATTGTTCAAATTATTTTAAAAAAATTTAACAAGAAAATAAAAAATGAGCTTTAAAATGAGAAAGATAACTTTAAATTAAGATTCATTCTTCGCTACATTTGATTGATTTGTACCTTCATAAAATATGTAAACGCGATTGTACTTATAGCTCTTGTTTTAGCATTTAATTCTAACAGAGTAACCAATTAGTTTATTGTCATAATCACTCACTCAGCTCTTTCAGTTTTTCGCTTAATTGGAGGTTGTTACATGCTTACATCAATGTTTATTTTTGAATTTCGATAATTATAAAAGTTTCAATACTGATTCCATTCAAATACAGAATCAGAACGGTACTCTCGAATCTGATAAAGATAACAGTTGAGTTTAAAGAGAAAAATGCTTTAACAATGAACAAAAGCTCATTTTGTATGCAAATCTATCTAAATTATTCTCGATCCATCGTGATTCATATACAAATAATTGTTTTTCAAAGCAATTAGTGGGAATAATTATTCTTGGTAGCTTTGTGTTGCTAGTTTGTATCCCTTTCATAACATTCGTTAACAAGCTTGCAAGTCAGCAAGCGGACTTTGCAATTCATTCTTTGTTGAATAGAAAATTAAATTTGTCGAGATAAGCTCAGATTATGAAGAAATTTCACATTCTCATTTCAAAAATTAATCCGCTTTAAAATTTTTATTAAACTAAATTTGCAATTTCTTATGTTTTAAGTGTTAAACAATTGATTAAAGTTACAAAAATTTCTCAATAAAACTTTTTTTAAATTAAAAAAGATGAGAAAAAATTAAAAAATTATTGCTAAAATCTATGAAATTAATTTAATAAATTTAAAGCTTATTTTGGTCATTTAGTCAAGTTATGATTTTAATTTCTGCATTTACGATGTTTAGGCGTTTAGATTTGATATAACGGTTTAAAATATAAAAAATATTAATCATTAAGCTTGAAAAGGATTGATCAAAATTAAGCATCTGTTGAGTAAAAATAATTTTTCTTTCAAATCAATAGTTTAAAAGAAAATAATCTGCACAATACTTGACCCGAATCGTATAACATTTCAACCTGTTGCAACTATTCTTTATTTCGTAAAATCTTCTTAATTTTTGCAATTTTCGTACTTTAAATCTACTTTCAAGTTTAATAATTTCTTTTCTTAAGTCATAAGATCTATGAAAAAAAGAATGAAGATAATTTTAAAAATTTTACTTTTTTCCACTTAAAATTTATTGTCGTTATCTAAAGTATAGCCATAATGCGAAGCTCTTTCATAGCTTCTACTTTACCACAGAAATGAGGAAAAAAACCATAATAAAAGTAAAGCAAAGTAAAAAAAATTCAAAAAGCAATTTACGCCTTATTTTAAGTGAAGAAGTGCTTTTCGAGAAAACAAACATAGTCAAAATATTTGCGCTTTTCCGTATCGGAATCGATATCTAAATGGAAAACTTTCTATGAGTAAAAGCAAAAAAAATTGATATTTTCGGTATTAAATTTAATGCAAACACATCAAACATTTTAAAATTGCTTTATAGTTAAAAAGAAAGCCGTGAAAAGATTTTAACGTGTTTAAAGAGGAAACGAGTAGAAGTTAGTTTTTTTTTTGCAGAAGTTGAAGAAAGGAAAACTTTTCAAATAAAATCTCTTTGCTTTATTTTGTTGCTTGGAAAAAATTTTCTGGACGCAAAAATAAGTGCACACACGAGACGAAAATGATTGCGATATTTCACGAAAAATAGCGTCAATAAATTTGGCGAGGAAAGTTAAGATCACAGCGATTTAATTTTTTTAAGAGATTAGTTTTCAAAAATTACAAAAAGTAAATCAATTAGAATCACTCACAAAAGATTTATTATTTCTATTTCTATTATTGCTCTTGTCTATTCTTATTTTTAACAAAAAGAAGAAACTAAACATAAGTGAAAAATGTTTCAATTTTTTAATTTTTGCTTTCCAATTCTTTTGATTTCATTTATCATTTCGATTGTATCTTTTGCTTTAAAAGTTTTCTAATAAAATTTTGACACGTTTTTCATTTTCAGAAAAAAAATATGAGAAATATGATAATTTTGAGTGAAACATGAAATTTTATGAAACCTCAATATAATTAACATAACGCGAAATTTTGAGATCTTCTTTATTAATTTTGAAAAAATTTAAATTAACTTCTGCTTTATCTAAAAATTAGCTTCAAATTTTATTGATTCATTAGCAAAAAATTGATTTTAATTTAAAATTCTGCTTTACACATTAAATTGAAAAACAAATTGAAATTGTAGAAAAAATATGAAAATTTTACTGATTTGCTAGTGAATTTTGAAAAATTTTACTTCGACAATTTTTCAAATTTTAATAAACTTGCCAAAACCAAATGAGTTAATAATAGCGATGAATGAAACAAGATTGAAACTAGGATAGCGAGAAATCTGAATAAATTTGAAGCAATTTTGAAAGAGATTTCAGTGAAAATTAGTTTATTTAATGGAGAATGTGAACAGAGTAATGCGTTGATTTAAAAAATGAAAAATGAAATCAATAAAATCAGTTAAAATTAATATTCGCAGTTGAGATTAAACTTCTAATTGGAAATTTTCTGTTTCACTTTATTTACATTCTTATTTGTTCTATTTTAAGAAAAATAATTTATTTCGTGATAAATGAAATCGAGAAAATGATTTTAGAAACAAAGTGCATATGAAAAATCTGAATAAATTGAGTTTTTGAAATGAAAAAGTTTTGAAAACAATTTGTTTTGCAGACTTTAAGCTCGTTCAATTCAAAAATGTTTCACTTTTTCTTCTTTCCTCTTGCGAATATATTCAAATTTGTATCAATTGAATTTTCGCTTTTTGTTCATGTTAAGCAAGCATAAAAAGAAAAGCGAAAAGCGAATCAAGAGATGAAATTCAAGCGAATCAAGAGAATTAATGACAACTTTCGCTCGCTGATATTTGCTTTTCATTTTCACAAGAAAATCGAATGTAACATGAATTAAAAGTTTAAAGAAATTGGATGTTGAATCTGTAGGTGTTCTAGTTTGTTTCGAAATGAATAAAAAATTTAATTGAAAATACATTTCGAAATTTTCCATGAATTTAGAAGATGAAAATTAAATTTGTTGATTTTTAAATAGTCTAAAAATATGACAAATTCTAAGCTTTTTTATGAACAATTTTTCGCTTGTTGACATTCACTAGGTCTACTGAACATCAAGTTCAAACAAATAATTCCTAAGAAAAAAAAAATTAAAAAAATTTTTGCGAATTTATCAATGCGAAATTATTGATCAATAAAGTCTTGTAATAGCGGTAAAAAGGTACGCGAACATGCAAAAGTGAGACTAATGCGTAGCATGAAAATTCGATTTTAAACACAAAATGAAAAGCGACTCTTTCGTGGTTAAAGTGTCGCAATGTGGTCATTGATTTTCGTGAAAAACGTGATCGAAGATTAGAGTTTGAAAGATGTATAAGTGAGCGAAAGAGAGTCAAAAGATAGCGAAAAAGCTTTAAGTTAATAAAGATACGCGAAAATGAATGAAATTAATTGCATTTCATTCAATGTTCAATATTCTGAATTTCATTTTCTAAAATTAAAATGAAGGAATAAAACTTTATTAAACTTTATCGTAAAATAATTTCAAAATTTTATATTTCCATGTTTTACCCGAATAGTCATATACATGATTCGATGTTGTCATTTGATTCAGATTTTTTTTTTGTTCCTGATTATTTAGGGCATTAGTTGCTGTAGCAAATGTAATATGATATTGATCGAAATGAAAAAATTCAATATTTTGTGTACACATTCGATCACTGACATGGCGAAATGTACACAAACACACACAACAATATTTTTTCATTCTTTTTTCATTCACTTCTGCTTTTCTTTGCGATCGATTAAGTAATACATCATTTGTGATGTTTGCGAGTAAACGTTTTTACTTTTTGCAACGCGAAGCTAAAGCGATTTTGTTTTAAATTTTGTTTTAAAAACTAATAAATTTCTTTTTTCTCTTCTCTTCTATTAGGCAAACTTAATGAACAATATTTTATGAGCTTCATATTTTATTAATCTTCATAACTCATTTCACTTCATATTTTGTTGTCACTTTTTGTTTAGTTAAACTTTTTCAAATGAAAACTTTGATAAGCTTAATGTTTAATTTCTAAAAAAAAATTGTAATTTTCAGCTTATATTTAAGTTAGATTTTTTCAAAAATTTGTTAACACAAAGATGAATCTAATGTACTACCGTTTCAAAATAAAATGTTTCGATTATCGAAAGTTAGCTTGACTGTAAAGCAAATTTAACGAGACGATTAATTCATCATGTGCTTTGCAGTCAAGCTCACTTTTCGATTATCGAAACATTTTATTTTGAATCGGGAGTACATGATGACACCTCAAATCGGTACTTGAATGATAACGAGAAAGATGATTGTAAAAAAATGATTTCATTTAGATTGAAATTGTTTGATTCGATCAGAAACATCATCTCTTATGACTCGAATTTATGAAACTCTATTGTATGCTGTTCTAAACATAAGTGAGAAAAATCATTACACAATCGCGAAAGCAAACAATGACAAGCGCTTTGAAGCGAAAATAGAAGAGAAAAGAACGTTTTGTTTTGATTTGCAACGAATAAAAAAGAAAATATTTTTTCATTTATATTTATAGCGTTTTGTGTTCAACTAGAAAGTGGCTTTTGTTCTTTTTTTTAGAACTTTCGAAAGATTCGTTGTAAAAAAATAGCAAAAATAGTGTAGAAGCGAGAAAACGCTTTTCGCTTTCGTCTCTCTCCTTACATTTTTCATCTCTGCCATTCTTTTCTCATTTCATTCACTTATTTTGTAATTCCAACTTAGTTAATTTCATTTTAAGGATGCTTAACGAACGTTTTTCATATCACCGCAATTCACTAAAGCGTATTCTTTGCGTTTAAGTAAATTACATTTTAGCTTTTATTATCACAACATTATTTTGACACTCTACTCGCAGAATGCTTTCACTTTAATTAAAACGCTGTTCTCTTATTATCAAAAGTAAAGCAAATGCAAACATAATGAAAAAATCAAAATCAAAAAAGCAAAACGCTAAACTCTTGTTTAAGAATCGTACACAAGTTTGGTTAATATTAATTAAACTCTTTCATTCCGCGACGCTTAGTCGCTATCGTTTAATTGAATACGTTTAATTAAACTTTAATGATAGAATAAAAAAAAATATTCAATTAAATTAACTATTAACACACGAAAAACGTTGCATTTATTTTGTTTGAACATCGATTTTCATCGATCGATCTTTTATTTTCACAGCTTCATAGGTTATTTGCAAAAATAATTAATGATAATAGCATTTCGATAATTGAAATAACAACTTTCGCTCGCTCATTTACTCGTATACACTCGATCAGATTTTCTCCTTCTCACTAGCGCACTGCTTCAACTCACCTCAAGTTATTTTTCTTTCGCTATTCGATTATCTTTTGATGTTGTTAATAACTTACTTTTGCTTCAGTTTTTCCTTGTAACGATTGAATTTTCTCATCAACCGTTCGTGCTATCGATAGAATCAAATAACAAAAAGCAGAAACTAAGATTCGCAATGCTCAGAGTTCACTCTACATATTCATGTAATTACATAAAACGAAGGCAAATTACAAAATCGATTCCTGGCAAATTGATAGGAAGGAAAATACTCGATATTTTATTCCACTCGCTTTCACTTTCAACACAATCATTTCTCTCCATTTAACGGCCTCTTTTCTCGTCCATCGATTGATTACTTTTCGATGACACTCTCATTTTATCATTTATACAACTTTTTTTTTCTAAAAAGCGGCGACAGAAATGATTTATCGTTCGCTATGCAACATAAAATAGTAGACAGAGTGTAAATAATGATTTGCTCAACTGAGAATCTATAAAAAATATCAGCGAAAATGCTTTTTATCACTTCATTCTTCAATGAAAAATTTGATTTTGTGAATTTTAACTTCGTTAAACTTTATCGATCACTTTAAAGGTAATCAGGAACTCGTTTAAAACTTTTAGAAAAGAGATTAAAAGTGAAAAATTCTCGTGAACATTTAAAAATGAAGTTCAAATCTTTTAGTCAAATTTTAATTTGCGCTTGAATCAAAATTTTACGCCATTCAAATTTTTATTTCATCACAAATGTATCATTGGAAACTAATTTAACGTAATTTGTTCAAAAATGAATTACCTTAGTAAGAATCATTTCGAATTCGTTTGATAAATGTTTTCACTACACAATGGAAAATTAACATTCGATGCAACAACTCATAAAATCGTTGACAGCATAATCAAAACGCAGCTTTTCATTATATAGAAAGATATTTACATTATTGTGATTGTAAAAATTCCATCAATAAAATTAAACATTAAAACAAATTACATGAAAATTTGTTAAACTCGCATACTTGCTTGAAAAAAAGTTTAGCAGACTATTTTCAAATTATTTTGCAATACGAATAACTGTTTTCACCGTACGAAATCAAAATTTTCACAGTTCATAATTGAATCTGATAAAGTTATTTTTGCTTATTTTGCTTTTCGCAAGCAAATTTCGAAAACGACATCATTTTATCTCTTCTAATTAATTTGCATAGGTCGACATTTTTTTTCTATTTATTATCTTATTTTTATCGCATCAATATTATATTATACATTCTATCACGAAAACTTAATTATAGATTCTTTCATAAAAACTGTGATTGATCGTTTACATAGCCAAAAATTAGGCGAGTGAATCTTATTTTTAACTAATTATATTATCAAAGATAAATAATTAATTCAAATCACAAGATCTACACTTTTTCAAATTTTGCAAACTGAGATAAATTATTTAATTAACTTTATCAAATGTAAATTTTTAAAGAGAAGCTAACAAGATTTTATATGAAATGAGTGCAATTATCGATCATATTTACAAAATATGTTATCAATTGTTAATTTTTATTTTATTTTTAAGCAAAATGATTGGAAATAAACATTTTTATTTGTTCCTCTAATAATATTTAACAAAAGATTATGATAAAAAACGCATTAGTTGAGGAAGCTGATACAATTACATTTCTGAACGCATCAATGTTTTATCTTTATGAAAAAACAAGTAAACTCTAATCTTCATAATGGAATTTATCGAAAACATTCTTCTGTATTGGCCATGTGATTAGAAACAAAAAAAAACGAAACTTTTTCGTATGAGTGTTTTCGATCAAGCGCAAGAATGTTTGTGTCAAACTGCAATCATAAAAATTGTATCAATTGCGAAGATTAGAGCAAGCATAAGAAAGCAGCCAAACAAAATCCTCATTTAGACAGCATAAGTATTCGCGTTAGCTTTTCGCTTAAAATAAAGAAGCGTTACAACGATGTATGTGATCGCAAGAATGTTAGTTAGTTGCGATTATTTCGCCTCAATTCAATTATATAATTATCTAACATGATTTGCTTCAAGCTTAATTTCAACAAGATTAATTTTGTTATTGAAAGAGAAAGAGTGAATTGTGAATTGTTTTGAATAAAAACTGTCTTTGTGTAAATCTATGAGTAGAATTAAGAAAAGAAAACTTACGAAGATTACACTTAATACATTTGTATTTAACTTTAGATTTCATTTGCTTTCATCTTTTTTTCATTTTTTTTTTCATTACTTCGCTACCTTTCTCGCTTCAGTATTCATTTAATTTTTTAACGAGCTTTTAATGGTAAAAAATTATAAAAGCTCAACTTTGAACATTGTTCAAATATAAATGTTTTCAATTTAAGCTCTTCATTGCAATTAATTTTGTAACTCGTTTGATTCAAAACTATTTCTCTATAAGATTTCAAGTTCATAGATAAAAATTTTCATTTTTGTCAAACAAAAATGATGAAAATTATTATTATTATTTTTTTTTAAATTATTTTTGGTGTTTTAAAAATAAAAAAAAAATGAAACGCATCTCTATTCAAATAACGATTTTACAATTTATCAATTCTACTTTTCACATTTCTCCAAAGCAGTTCTTTGCAGAAGTAGAAAGTGCGATTCTTATTAGAGTAGAAAAGTAGTTGAAGTATGAGAGAAAAGCATGGAGCACATATAAAATCACTTTTCGAGCAAGAACACATCGGCAATTCACTGTCATTCAAAACTCGGTTGAAATTTATTTCATAGCAGAGGAGCGAACGAAAAGCTCTCGCATTTGCTTTCAATTTTTCTGTTGATGTATTTTTTTTGCTTTCCTTCACTCGTTGCGTTTAGAAATATCGCCAAAAAGACGCTCATATCTTTGACAGCAAATTTCAGATCATTTTCATAACGAAAAATTTGTTGAAGTGATGCATACGATAAGCAAAGGAAAAGAGAAAAAAGGCAAAAGACATGATGTGCTCACATTGATTTTCAATATGAATATGCATTTTAGAGAAGAGAAATCTTTTCAAAAGAGAGCTTTGAAACGTTAGCTCTTATTTTCTACGATTTCGTACGAAATAGCAGAGAAATGTACAGAAATTGAATTCATAAAAAAAATTTTATTATTACGATCGATCGAAACTTCTTAGTGCTTAAGATTTCATAGTTTTTTTTAATTTTTTTGCTGAGAAATCAAAAAAATATTCTACAATTTTAGTGACAAGTAAGAAATTATATTTAAAAAAAAAAGAATAAAAAGAAGATAAACTCTGATAAAGTTTCACATTTTTAAAGCAGCCTTACAATCATTGCATAGTCTATTCAAACAAATTCTGCAAACTTTGATTTAAAAAAGATTCTTTTTTGAAAGAAAAACCTACTAAATACAAAATATCGATTTACGGATACATAGCGGTGGAGATGTATTTACACAGTTTTTCAGTTTTGAGTACATTGCGAATGTGAAAAAGGCTTTTCAGTAAGCCTTTCGACGAAAGAAATGTTTTAAAATTCAGTGATTTTGATGATTTCACATGAATCAAATAAGCTCACGACGAATGGAATGCTCTAAATTTAGAACTTAATAAAATATGTAAAGAAGAAATAAGTTTCTCTACAGAATGTTCATAGCTTACACGTTTAAACTCCTCTTCCATCTTTTTTTCCGCTTTTATCATCTCTTTGGTGATCGAAATATGTTCAAAATGTTTTTTCAGTTTGTTTATTCTATTACGCGTTCAAAATAATGAAAAATTTTATTCTTATGATGAAATATTTCCTAAACTCATAAGCTAAAATCTTTCTTCTTTGATAAACATGAACTTTGATTAAATCGCACGCAAACCTTAGGTGAAATTACTTCTTTGCACGCGGGCAAATCGCAAAATCCGCAGCAAGAATTGACAATTTAAGAATGAAAAATATTTATTTTAAATTATAAAATATTTAAATATAAAACTTAAATGTATCAAAAAAGAGCTTAAAAAGCATTTTATTTAGAATAACTAAAATTTCACTTGCTAACAGCACTTGTTCAGAAAGGAAAAATACAACTTGCTTCGAAAATCTGAGTATTCCGTTCGCTTTCGTTTCCAAAAGCTCAGAACGAAAAGCTTAATCGCTTTACATATTTCTGTTGCTGTCATCTTAACGATAATTAATATTTCATATGCGTGTAACTGTTCGAGGATTGACCCGTTACTACAAAACACCCACACCCAGCCTTAACACCTCGGGCTTCAGTTTGAAAAGCACACAACCGCTACCCATTTCAATCTCTAGCGTCAAACAAAACAAAATTTAATATGTTTAATCTAAAGAGGTACGATAAAATAAACTCTACCACACATTAAACTTTTTATTTAATATTATATTCAACTTTTCATTTAGACGGCGTATAAAAAATGACTTTTTGCTTTAATGATATGATGCATACACTATAATACGATGCATAAGCTTACTTTTTCATTTTACCAGATAATTATGATTTCATTTGAAGCGAAAAATAATTACTTTTAGTCATTTTGATTTGTAATTTTTTTCATCTCCTATTTCATCAACTTACGAACAAATTACGAACGAGCTTTGTATAATAGTCGAGAAATTATTTATAAAAGTTTTTCATACTCATTGCAAATTCAATTCGCGCAAAAATAAAATTTTTCATTTCGCTTTATTTGCTTTTTATTTCAATAGATTCAGCCAAATAAGATTATTGATGCCATGCAATTTGTTTTCACTCAATTTTCGCGCACCAGCACAAAAGTGTAAATACTTAAATTGTTTGAGCGAAAAAAAATAAACTGTGCAAACTTCAACTAAAACTATAATCTGCAACTATAAATAATGGCGCAAACTTCGCTCAAAATT